>AWOL01S0014541.1:85711-106892 GCA_000715115.1 Nicotiana otophora
AGTGCTCACATATCACATCATATCACAAATTGCACATCAAGTGCTCAAATATTACAACATATCACAAATTGCACATCAAGTGCTCAAATATTACAACATATCACAAATTGCACATCAAGTGCTCAAATATTACAACTTTCCACAGAAATCAACAATACATTATTTTTTCACAATAAGGAGCCCACGACTCGATCATAATGTGTACAACATCTTACCAAAATGTTCGGGAGTGAACAACTCAGCCGAATAATATTTTACAATTTGGCACTTTGCCTCAATATGATTCACGGCCTTTATAATTCAATTCCAAACTTTCAACAACGTGAACTGAAAAGTAATTCATCAAGGAACAACACCTCTTTTAAATCACAACTTCAAGAAATAAATAGATTTATTCATCGTATTAACTAAATTTTTCCATTTAATTATATGTAGGTAAAATCAATAATGAAAGTGTTTTCCATAAAAATGGCAACTCAAACAAACATAGAGTTCACACCATGGTATCATAAAAGGCGGTGTCCGGCGCCATCAAAGCCTTAATGGATTTTGGATTGTGACAACATGGTATCAAAGCACTAGGTTCACTTAGGTCTCACTAGTCATGAGCAAGTCTAGTAGAGTCTTGCGGATCGGTACAGAGACGTATGTACTTATTTTCGAGAGGCTACAGGGCTGTTATGAGCATTTCCCTTCTTGATTCCTCATCTTGCGATTCGATTCCTTTGAGGCTTATGCCTTTGTTTCTTTCCTACTCGACCTTATGTGACGTGAAGCGCTTGTTATAAATTGAGAATTGAGGAATTGTAATGGTACTACAGATGTGGTACAGGATATTTCTCCCCGCGTAATTGATTGGGCTATTGTCGTCGCCTTGCAGAACTATGTTCTGTTATTTCAGCTCAGTAGCTATATTTCGGATGGTTTTTGAGGCTATGCACAGGTTGCTACGATGTTCATGAGTTATTATCTCATAGAATTGATGTAATGGTGGGGTGCTTGTTTATGTGCCGACGCAGTGAATGAATTGAAAGAAGGTTTTTCTCAGTACATGATGTAGAGGTTCGGCGTTTAATCCCAGGAATGGAAAGGTAATCGTACTATGGATGTTTAGGTTTGGGATTGATGGGGTAATGAGGCGTGATACTTTCGAGCGTGGTAGAGTTCTCAATTGTGATGGGGTGTCATCGCCTTGTTAAAATGCATTAAGGTTCGCCGGTGTTATGGTTTTCTTCAACTCGCCTTCACGGCGGGGTGTTAGGAATTGGTGTCGGGGAAACAGTTGTCAGAAATCATGGTGTGCAGTGGTGCGGGATCAAATCGGTGTTCCTAGTGTTGATGTCTCGAGAAGGATGATCTTCGGAGAGGTTTAAATCTGGCAGCGATCTATTGGTTCATGTGCTACAGAGACGGATTTTGGGTTAAGGCAACAACTGGGCAGCGGAGGATGAGGAAGGACATGTGAGAGGTGTCTTGTGGTGGTTAAGTTCCTAGAAGGCCAAGTGTGAGAAATAGAAGTCGAGTAGTTGTTTAAAGGAGAGGGTTTGGCCAAAGTGGGAGAGTGGCAAGGTAGCATATGGGTTACGTGGTAGGATAATTACACGTATTGAGGAAAGTTTGGAGTGAATTGGGATTCATGATGGATAGTGACTAGGTCTACGGACTTAAGTTGTAATATTGGATGCTATATCGAGGAAGATTGGGCGTGACATGAGGGAGTTGCTTAATATGTAGTGGGATGCAATATGACTTTGGATTGGGATGTATCGTTGCACCTTTAGTTGATGTCAACGGGGAGTGAACAGACTTGTACAGCTGGTGAACGAGCATGAGCTCAGGATGAGTTGTTGGTTTAGTGGTAATAGTACTCGGTGTAGCGTTGTTGGAGGATGTCAGCATGGAATTTCCACAGGTGGGATATCTCATATGAGAAGGTTAGCGGGTGCGTGGTGTTGATGGAGCTTCTATAAAGAATTTTACTGGTTATCCAGTAAGAGATCGAATATGTGAATGTGGCTAGTGATTCAGAATCTTCATGAAATGTTTAACATAAGGATTTCGAGGGAATTTGACGGGTTGATTGTGCAAGATCATGTCAATAGGGGATAAGAAATCTTCATGGGTTCCAGAGTTATGTAATTGTAGCTTCAAGCTAAGTGGGAGAGACCCACTGTCTACAATTGGATTGCAAGATTGTCTATTTGTGAGGTTTCTGGTTATCGATGTATTGGTGGGTCATTTCAACTAAGGAAAAAGGACATCAATGGCAATTTGAGCAAGGGATTTGAGGAATGTGTGCTGTAATTAGTTTTATCAATTCATGTTCAGGCTTTGGGAAGACTCAGAGTTTATGCTTCATGTGGAGGTGATGTACATGGAAAGTGATCTAGCTGGGTGCTTTTTTGTGAGGGTATTCATGTACTAATGGGGCAATAGAGTTTGGTTATATTCGAGACTAGGTTAGAGTGGTGACTCTTAGCAACGGTTCAGTGAGTTCAAGAATTTAAGTTCGACATTTGAAGATTTCGGTTTTGTGGTATGGTTAAGGATCGAGTTTTATAGTAGATTGCGAATGGGACTTGGAGTGTTCTATGTTATTATCAGGTAAGCGGTGCAGTGTTTGAGGAAAGAAAGAAATGGCTTAGGATTTGCGGGAGGTTCTGTATAATGTGTATATCAGTCAGAGATGCTATCGTGCGCTGGAGAAAGGTATGAGGTGATTCATAGGTATTGAGATGATGTAATCTCGCAATTCAGGTCACTCGGGATGAGTGCGGATTGAGTTCGATATGTTGTGAATGGAGCTAACATTATTTCTAAGGCATGTCAAGGGTAAATTTAAAGAAGTTTGGTCGGTTGCAATGGCTGAATCGGCGTGATTATGGCAATGATCGGTTCATCAGGTGTGTGAAGTTATAACATGTGATTTGTGGTTATACGTGCAGGCTTGGCAGCCATCAATAACTGATTGATTGGGAGGTAGTGATTCAAATGGCCTTGTTGGGTAGATGGATCCCAGAAGAATTATGGTGGTTTAGACCACTACTTGAGGAGTTTATTTCCTGCGGTTATGAGAATTCAGTAGCGTGTTGTAATGGTTCTCCTGAATTGAGTTAAGCAAAAGGTTTTTGTATGATGAAATGTTTGGTTTATTAGTGGTTCAAGAGTTATGATGGAATTCTTGTACCCTTGCATATTGGCATGATAAGTGCGGTGAGAGGTATGGAATTTGAAGTTGAGGATCGAGTTTGCGGTTCGGTTTTGACAAGAATGTCACAAGTTCGAACGAGCAGAAAAGGATTTAGAGGTTTAAAGTAAGCTAGTATTGTCTTCAGCATCACCTGAGATCGGTTTCATGTGTAAGAGGCTTTGTGTATTGATATGCAGATCCTTGATTCTCTTTTCAGCATTTGTGTGGCCGGTGGTATGGATGTGCAGACTTGTGGTCTAGTGCAGAAGGTCATGGGAGCGTACTCTACGGGAAGATTGTATAAGTATGACCTGTAGTCACTTAATTGATTAGAGATCGAGACCAAGTATGGAGATTGTGGTACTATCACTAATTTGAGAAATTATACCTGAAGGGTGCTCTATTCAGTTGGTTGAGAATGGTGAAAGTTTGTTTCGAATTCGATGGTTGTTCTTGCATGTCATAGGAAAAGGGTCATTGTGGATCCTTGAGAGATTATTTACCCAAGCGTGGTATGATCAGAAACGGTTTGAGGTCCGTTGATGGGTCCAAATGTGGATGTGTACTCTACACTAGCCCGGGTGTGTTCATTCAGCATAGCATTCCTTATGGAAGAATATTCGGGTGTGGGATGTTAAATTTTGTTGCCAGCTATTTCAAATGATACTTTATTGTGCCATATGGGCTGTGAGATGACTTCATTATTTGTACAATGTGTTGAGGTCCCGCACATCGGTGGTATTATGTGAGCAGGATGTCTCTCGAGATGCAGATCATATATCACACCTTAGATGTGATTGAGTTTTATAGCGTATGACGCTATCCGTCTCCCCAGGATTTACATTATGCACTTGGCGTGCTTATGGTTGATATTCAGGCATTCGTGAGTATAAGCGTTACGGTTCTAGGTGTGTTTTCCTTAGAATATTGCATGTGGATCGGGTGGCACGCCACTACGGGTAACATGATTGGATCGGGTGGCATGCCGCCACGGGTATTATATGTGAATTGGGTTGCACGCCAAAATAGCATGATGTTGGGAACATTTCCCTATATCTATTCATGTGTGTTTTGTTCGCATTTTTCTGAGAAAGATTCATGACATCTTTTCAGTTGTTAAATTAGTTACACGGGTTGAGTAGTTCTTTCTAGAGTTCATTTTTTCATATGTATCACATTCGAGTTTGTGGCATGTAGGTGCATTGTTGGTGTCATACGAGATCTTGGTCAGGGTTTGAGGTGGCTTATTGTATGTGTAGCTTATACTGGGTGAGACGAGACTATTGGATTGGAAATCAATACAATCAGATTTATATAAGGTATAATAAGGAACAAATATCGCTATTCAGTTCAGAAGGAGGTAATGGTCCTTGTCAGGAGGGGCGACTCCATGATTTGATTGATTCAGCAGGTGGTTATGTATTTCTACGCATATTCTCTGTCATGGCAGTATTGTGAGGATTGAAATCATGCTTATTTGTATTATGAGGTGTATTGCGAGCATCAGATTCGTGAAAATTCCAGTTATTGTGGTTAGAGGATGTTGCCTTGGGAAAATGAGTTATGCAGTGCGTGGTATGATTTTTTTTTTTTTTTTGCATAGATGCACAATCGTGTTTTAGCACAGTGTGTAGTGATTGATACGGTTTCGTATGTTAGAATAAGGTATTATAAAGAAATTCAGAGGTTGGAATTGGTTCTAAGGCGTATTGATGGAATAAAAAGGGAGGACCTTCCGTCTGGTTTGAAATGAGGTGCCAAACTGGGATGGTGATGGCACGGGTAGGTGCACGAGGTGTTAAACAATGAATTTGGATAACTCCAGAACAGTCCTTAGCACGTTCGAGGATGAACGTATGTTTAAGTGGGAGAAAATGTAACGACCTGACCGGTCGTTGTGAGCCCTAGCGCGTCGTTTAGTAGTTAGAGGCCATGAGTAGCTTCACTTCAGGTATTACGACTTATACGCTTGGTCGGAATTGAAATTTCGGAGGTTCAAAATTTATTTAGAAAGAAAATTCTCATTTCGGAAGCTTTAAGTTGGAGGAATTGACTAAGGTTGGAGTTTTTAAAAGGCGATCTCAGAATCGGGATGTGAAGGTTCCAACACATTTGTATGATGATTTCGGAGGTGGGAGTATGTCCGTATCGGATTTTGGATAACCCGGGAGTGTTTCGGAACCAATTGCGGAAATTAGCAATTTGGAAGAATTTCATAAATTTGGGTTGAGGTGTATTTCAATGTTATCGATGTTCGTTTGGGATTCCGAGTCTGGGAATAGCTACATATTGTGATACTGGTATTGGGAGCTTGTCCGGAAGTGGATTTGGAGGTCCGTAGGTCATTTCGGCGTCAATTGGCGAAAGTTGAAAATTTGGATGAGTTTTGAGAAGTTTGACTGGGAGTGGACTTTTTGATATCGGGGTCGGATTCCGATTCTAAAAGTTAGAGTAGGTCCGTAATGTCAATTATGACTTGTGTGCAAAATTTAAGGTCAATCGGACTTGATTTGATAAGTTTCGGCATCGGATGTGGGAATTAGAAGTTCAATAGCTTATTAAGCTTGAATCGATGTGAAATTCATCGTTTTGATGTTGTTTGATGCGATTTGAGGCCTTGAGCAAGTTTGTGTCGTGTTTTGGGATAGGTTGGTATGACTGGACGGGGTCTCGGGGGCCTCGGGTGTGTTTCGGGTTGGTTTCAGGTCATTTTTCCCGTGTTTTTCTGCTCCTGATGCTGGTTCTGGTATCCTTCATCGCGAACGCTGGGAGGATATTGCGTTCGCGAATAAGGATTTGTGGGCTGGAGGAAATTACTCATCGCGAACCCGAGGTGTAGGTCGCGAACGCGGAGAGGTTGACTGAGGAAACTACGCGAACGCGAAGGGGCGATCGCGAACACGTAGAAGAAATGATGAGCTGGGCCTAAGGCCATTTGGCCTACGCGAACGCGTAAAGGGTAACACAAACGCGAGGGGTCTGGGCAGCTGGCCTTCGCGAACGCGACCGGTATGACGCGAACGCGAAGAGTAAATTTGGGCCAGGAACCTTTGGCCTTCGCGAACGCGATCCTTTGGTCGCGAACGCGAAGAATGGCGGACCTGGGCTGGGCAGAATGTTTTTGAGCGGGCTTTGAGTTCATTTCACCCATTTTCACACGGCTTGGGGCGATTTTTGGAGCTTTTGAAGAGGGGATTTCATCATCAAGCATGAGATAAGTGATTTCTACTAGTTGTGAGTTACATACAAGGATTATACACGGATTTAGACATGAAAATTTGTAGAAATTTGGGATTTTGAAGAAAAACCTAGAAATTGGTATTTTTGGATTTTAACCCCGAAAATGGCTATGGAATTGAATAGAAATTTGATAATTGAGTTCTTGAGATTATGGGTAACNACTAGTTGTGAGTTACATACAAGGATTATACACGGATTTAGACATGAAAATTTGTAGAAATTTGGGATTTTGAAGAAAAACCTAGAAATTGGTATTTTTGGATTTTAACCCCGAAAATGGCTATGGAATTGAATAGAAATTTGATAATTGAATTCTTGAGATTATGGGTAGCTTTTTCACCCAAAAATTTCCGGAATCCGGGCACGTGGGCCCGAGGTGAATTTTAGAAATTGCTACCGTTTTTGGTTAGGGTAATTTATTTAATAACCTAAATTCGAATTATTGAACATGTATTAATTATTTTATATAACTTTTGGATATTTTTGAAACTTTTCGGCATCGAAATGAAGTTTTTACACGACATCGTGATCGGAAGTGGGCTTTGAGATATGGTAAGTCTCTTGTCTAATCTTGTGAGAGAAAAATTACCCCATAGGTGGTTAAAATAATAATTGTTACTAATTATGGGGGATAAGTACACACGAGGTGACGAGAGTCCGTACGTAGCTACTATCTATGCTAACGTTCGGGTAGTTTAGGACTTAAAGCATGAATTATGTGTGTAAATTGTATCCTTTATTTAATTAAATTATTTAAAATATATTGTGAATTGTTAGGGAAAAATAGTAAATGATGGAAATATTATATGCTTAATTTTCTGTTTAAATTAATTAATTGTTAAAAGAAATTGTTCATTCTCTCGAATTGATCATATAATAAATATACTCTCCTTCCGGAGGTACATAAGAAAACGTCCTCCTTTCTTGTGGAGCGGGCCGAACGCCTCGGCAGGATGGATGCATCTATGGATCGTGTCGCACGTCCCTCGGCAGTGTACATGACACTCTGGATGGAGTCGTACGACCTCGGTAGAAATCGTGCCCAATAATAATAATTACACGATACTTTGCTATTTTTTAATTGTACCTTGTGAATTTAATTAATAGATTGGGAATTGTTGCATTTGAAGGAATTTGATTATTTCTGTTGGTTAAATAAAATTATCGTTAATGCTGTGAATCATGTTAATTAAATATTTTTTTTATTTTTATTTTATTAATTATTATTATTGACCCTTATTGAGTGTCAAAGTCGACCATCTCGCATCTACCTCTTCGAGATTACGCTTGATACTTACTGAGTACACGTTGTTTACGTACTCATGCTGCACTTGCTACATATTTTATTGTGCAGGTATATATATGTTTAGCGGCCTTGTGGGCGCAGAGATGTGATTAAAATGTGGGGACTTAGGTGAGCTGCATTCTGTATTACGATCTGCAGTTAACAGAGTCTCCTTCAGAGTTATTATATTTTTTCTGTCTAATTTGTATTCCGAACATATGTTGTATTTTATCTTAACTCCCTAGTAAATGCTCATGCAATTGTGACATCGAATTTTGAGAGAAATTATGGGTTGTTTAGTAATTTAGTTGCTAAATTTATCACTTACTCTATGAGTTCTATCCTTATTATTTAATTGAAGAAATTTTGATTTCAAAAATACTAAAATGGGTAATTAAGTTTACTGATTATGGTTGGCTTGCCTGACAGCGGTGTCCGGTGCCATCACGACCTTAATGGATTTAGGGTCGTGACAATAACATCCCGCATTTTAGCCACCCTTATCACACCGTATGACTTCTAGTAGTTCTCCTAATAGCCACGCGTATCAAGCCACCCTTATCTCACCGCATGTGTTTCAACACCCAGACCTTATACCACCGCATACGTATCAATATCACAATATTTCACAAATCGCACCTCAAGTGCCTAAATATCACAACATAATACAACTTGCACCTCAAGTGCTCACATATCACATCATATCACAAATTGCACATCAAGTTCTCAAATATTACAACATATTACAAATTGCACATCAAGTGCTCAAATATTACAACATATTACAAATTGCACATCAAGTACTTAAATATTACAACATATCACATATTGCACATCAAGTGCTCAAATATTACAACATATCACAAATTGCACATCAAGTGCTCAAATATTACAACTTTTCACAGAAATCAACAATACATTATTTTTCCATAATAAGGAGCCCACGACTCGATCATAATGTGTAAAACATCTTACCAAAATATTCGGGAGTGAACAACTCAGCCGAATAATATTTCACAATTTGGCACTTTGCCTCAATATGATTCACGGTCTTTATAATTCAATTCCAAATTTTTAACAACGTGAACTGAAAAGTAATTCATCAAGAAACAACACCTCTTTTAAATCACAACTACAAGAATTAAATAGATTTATTCATCTTATTAACTAAATTTTTTCATTTAATTATATGTAGGTAAAATCAATAATGAAAGTGTTTTCTATAAAAATGGTAACTCAAACAAATACAGAGTTCACATAAAAGTCAAGTAGCAATCACACCAACTTATCATATAAAAACAACCTCGGCAAACAAGGAAGGAGGATTGACAAATAAGGGATTTAATAAGTTACAATAATTTTTCCAATTTAATACTTAAGGGCGTCTACGAATTTCAACCGATATCATATGCACATATAAACCAAGTACGTACTCGTCACCTCGTGTACATGGTTTCAATATACAATTTTCACGTAAGACTCAATGCCTAAGGGTAATTCCCCCACTCAAGGTTAGGCAAGATACTTACCTTTAAGGAGTTAGGCCGATATTCCAAAATAGCCGTCTTGCTTGAATAAATCCTCCGGACAGCTCAAGTCTATTCAAATTAATTCAATTCAGTTAATATTAATTATAGAAATTAATTCCATATGAAAATACTAATTTTTCAACGAAATCCGAAATTTAACTCAAAAATTTCTCGTGGAGCCCACATCTCGAAATCCGACGAAACTCATAAAATCCGACAACCCATTCAATTACGAGTACAACCATACTAGTTTCACTCAAATACGACTTTGAATCGACATCGAAATCTCAAAACTTTGTTTTATGAGATTTCTAAAATTTTCCCCAAATTTTCATCTCAAAACACTAATTATATAATGAAAACAAATAATGTATTCGGGTATCTAACCATAATTGAGTTAAGAACACTTACCCCGATATTTTCTCTGAAAATCTCCTAAAAATTGCCTCTCCTCAAGCTCCAATTTGTCAAAAATGGAAAATGGGATGAAGTCCCCTACTTTATAACATACAGTTCTGTCGAGGTTGCCCTCAGTCCTCAGCCCTCGGCCCTCGATCCTCGACCCTCGATCATGGCCCTCGATCATGGCCTTCGGTCCTCGGCCTTCGGTCCTCGACCTTCGATTTCTGCCCCCGAATTTCCAGCAGAATAAAAATTGCAGTAGCTGTTTAAGTCCAACTTTTTATCCGTTAACCATCCGAAACTCACCCGAGGCCCTCGGGACCTCAACCAAATATACTAACAAGTCCTAAAACATCATACGAAGTTATTTGAAACCTCAAATTACATCAAACAACGCTAAAATCACAAATCACACCCCAATTCAAGCTTAATGAAACTTAAGAATTTCCAACTTCTACATTCGATGTCGAAACCTATCAAATCAAGTCCGATTGACCTCAAATTTTGCACACAAGTCATAAATGACATAACGGAGCTATAAAAAATTTCAGAACTGGATTTCGACCCCGATATCAAAAAGTCAACTCCCTGATCAAACTTCCAAACTTAAATTCCTATTTTATCCATTTCAAGCCTAATTCAACTACGGACTTCCAAATAAAATTCCGAACACGCTCCTAAGTCCAAAATTACCGGTCAACTCAAAAGTCAACTCTCCGGTCAACTCTTTCCATTTAAGCTTCAAAAAATGAGAATTGTTCTCTAAGTTTAATCCCAAATCTTTCGAAAATCAAACTCGACCACACACGCGGGTCATAATACATATTACAAAACTGTCCGGGACCTTAAGTCGCTGAACGGGACGTAAATTCTTAAAACGACAAGTCGGATCGTTACACTTTGTCTCAAAATTCTATGCATTTCTAGTTAAGAAGGGCAGTTATAGACATTTAAACGTAACCCTCCCATCTCAATTTTGTCATTAAAAGTTTTAGTAAATATTTTTACAAACTCCCTTTTTCCTTTTTTGTTATTTTTTCCCTTTATTAGCCCTTCCTTTCCTTGTATTTTTCGTATATTTTTCATCTTGATAATTTTCTGTCATGTAATCCTCTCACTTCCTTATGTATATTAGACGCAGCCGGCCCGTTTTAGGAATTGGGAAAGTTTCATAATATACTTATTTGTAAAACTCACTTTTATGATATATCTTAATTTTGAAATTACATCAAATATCACAAAATATTTTAAAATATACCACAATATTCTAATTCGGAATACAATCTGAATCGAACATACCATAATATTCTAATGACGAGTACAATATTCAATCTAAATATACCACAATATTCTAATTTGAATATAGTATTTAAACTAAACATGCTATAATATTATAATCTACAATAGTATTCAATTTTAACATATTACTGTATCCTAATTTGAAATACAATATTCAGACTAAATATAATATAATATTCTGATTTGAAATTACAGTATTCAAACAAAATATACTACAATATTCTAAGTTGGAATACAATATCCAAATCAAACATACCACAATATTCTAATTTAAAATATAATATTTAAACTAAATATACTATAATGTTCTAATTAGAAACATAGTATTCAAATCAAACATACTACAAATTTCTAATTTGGAATACAATATTCAAACTAAATATACTATAATATTCTAGTTGAGAATACATTATTCAAACCAAACATACCATAATTTTCTAATTTGGAAAATAATAGTCAAACCAAATATACTACAACATTCTAATTTGGATTACATTATCCAAACCAAACATACTATAATATTCTAATTTAGTATTCTAATTTGGAATACAGTAAGTATACATGATAAAATAAATTTTTAAAATAGATATACAAGGTAAAATAAATATTTTAATTATATATGGTGTTAACTGGTATTTCCAGTGGGCATACCACATAGATTTCGCTTTATTATATCATTGTTTTGAACTATAAGTTTTATTTCTTCAGCTTTTGTTGCAATTAGATAAACTTAATTTTATTCTGCATCATTTAAATCCTTGAATAATAAGAGCTCTTTTTAATGCTACAACAATAAGAGTACTCGTGGTAGTAGGTATGTGTATCTATTTTTTTCTGCTTGTTAAAATATCAAAATAATTTACGATAAAATAGAATAGCAAAAGTGAGGAAATAAAAACAAACTTCTCTAAAACAGAGCGAATTCTAATCTTTGTTTTATAGAATTTTTCGTCACATGTATAAAATGCTTGAATTACAAGCACATGTTTTAATAATTCTAATTCTAACATTATATCTAATCAAATTAATTTTTCATCATTATCCACATAAGGAAAAATATAATAAATTTATAAATCTTTAATACAAATCTATAGATGTAATCTTTAAATTAAATATTGATTAATCTCAAAAAACCTAAATACCTCTTACTGTCTCGACATTTGTTTTAATATGTTTTTAAGGAAATACGAGAAGTATATTACAAATTAAACGAACAAATGTAAATGAAATTTATTGTTACACTCTCAAATATCACATTTAAAAATTTCACAATACAACTTTAAAGTTACTACGTTGAAATAGGGTATCCTTTATTTTCGACTATCTCTAGGCATTTCACTAAAACGCCATGTATTTTCTTTTATTTTCCATATGTTCCAACTTTTTAGTGCAAACTACCCAAGAGTCGAAGAAATAAATTTTGATTAAGATTTTTAATTATTTTATTTTTTTCTTTGTAAACCAAAAAAAAAAAAAGGCGTAGCGCTTCGTATTTAGCTTTAAAAGGATTCGTTAGGTAAGAAGAGAATAGGTATTGCAAAAACATCCTATTAGTTAGTTTCATGAGTAAAGCCACTAACCTGGATAACAAAAGAAATTTGTTTTCAGCAACTAAGTAAGGTTAGGCCAATTAGTAGTTTGATGTTGTAATGACCTAACCGGTCATTTTGATTTTTAGAACCCTGTTCGCTTGAATAAAGCTCCTCGTATATGCTTTTATTAATTTATGACTTACGGGGATGGTTGGTTTGGGATTTGAAAGTGTTTGGATTGAAATCGGAACACTTGGTTCCTTAAGTTGGCCTTAAAATGCTAAGTTTGACTTCGGTCAACATTTTTAGAAAACGACCCCAGAATAGAATTTCGATGATTCCAAGAGCTCTGTACGGTGATTTTGGATTTAGGAGCGTGTTCGGAATTTTATTTGAAAGTTTGAAGATAAATTAGGCTTGAAATGGCTAAAATAGGAATTTAAGTTTGGAAGTTTGACCGGAGAGTTGACTTTTTGATATCGGAGTCGGAATCCAGTTCCGAAAATTTTCGTAGCTCCGTTATGTCATTTATGACTTGTGTGCAAAATTTGAGGTCAATCAAACTTGATTTGATAGGTTTCTACACCAAATGTAGAAGTTGGAAATTTTAAGTTTCATTAAGTTTGAATTGGAGTATGATTCATAGTTTTAGCGTTGTTTGATGTGATTTGAGGTTTCGACTAAGTTCGTATGA
Organism: Nicotiana otophora; assembly: GCA_000715115.1. Lineage (NCBI taxonomy): Eukaryota > Viridiplantae > Streptophyta > Magnoliopsida > Solanales > Solanaceae > Nicotiana > Nicotiana otophora. The sequence continues at coordinate 98,883 of AWOL01S0014541.1, forward strand.
TGTTTTAGGACTTATTAGTATATTTGGTTGAGGTCCTGAGGGGCTCGGGTGAGTTTCGAACGGCTAACGGATCATTTTTGGTCTTTGTAGGATTGCTGATAGCTGCTGGTATTTTTCTTCTAATTTCCTTATACACGATCGCGTAAGTTCGTCTGCGATCGCGTAGGGTAATTTTCGCGGTGGTGACTTTGTTCTACGCGATCGCGTGAATGGGGTTGCGATCGCATAGGCTTAATTTGGCAGCTGGAAAAGTTGTTCTATGCGACCGCGTGGGAACGTCCGCGATCGCGTAGGTTTGAGCGAGTTGTTCTATGAGAACGCGTGTCTAAGGCTACGTTCGCGAAGAGGAACGGAGGGAGGAGCTGGGCAATGCGCGCTTAATGCTTCGCGATCGCGTGAGAAGGTTCGTGATCGCATAGGTTTGCGGAGTCAGTGCTTCGCGATCGCATGGGATTTTCTGCGATCACGTAGAGTTAATTTTGGCAGTGTTGAAATTGTGCTTCGCGATCGCGTGAGGAAGTTCCCGATCGCGTAGAAGAAATCACTGGGTAGAGAGTTTATGTTCTGAAAATGGGACCCCATTTTCCATTTTTACCGATTTGGAGCTCGGATTGAGGCGATTCTTGGGAGATTTTCAGAGAAAATAATGGGGTAAGTGTTCTTAACTCAATATTGGTTAAATTACCCTAATCCATCACTGTTTTTATCATTTAATTAGTGAATTAAGTTGGAAAAGTTTGAAAACCCTCTTGGATAGATTTGAGGATTTGAGAGCCGAATTGTTATCGGAATTTAGTAATTTTGGTATAGGCAGACTTGTGGTTGAATGAGCATTCACATTTCGTAACTTTCGCCGGATTCCGAGACGTGGACCCCACGGACAAATTTTGAGTTAATTTCGGATTATTATTGAAAAATATAGTATTTTCTTATGAAATTGATTCCTATAATTTTTGGTGACTATATCGAATTATTTTTGGTTAGATGCGAGCCATTCAGAGTTGGATAATAGAGAAAAAGGCCTACTAGTAGATTAAATTGGAGCAAGACGAAGTAAGTCTGTTGTCTAATCTTGTGAGGAGAAAATTACCCCATAGGAAATTAAATTAATAATTGTTGCTAATTGTGGGGTTACGTACGCACGAGGTGACGAGAGTCTGTGCGTAGCTACTATTAATGCTAAAGTCCGGATAGTTTAGGACTCAAATCATGAATTACTTGTGTTAATTGTATCCTTGATTTAATTAAAGTATTTGATATATATTGTAAATTGTTAGGGAAAGATAGTAAAAGATGAAAATCTCATATGCTTAATTTCTGTTTAAATTAATTAATTGTTAAAAGAAATTGTTCATCCTCTCGAATTAATCTTATAATAAACATACTCTCTTTCCGGAGGTACATAAGAAAATGTCCTCCTTTTTTGTGGAGCGGGCCGAACGCCTTGGCAGTATAGATGCATCTATGGATCGCGTCGCACGTCTCTCGACAGTGCACACGATACTCTGGATCGGGTCGTACGACCTCGGCAGAAATCGTGCCTAATAATAAAAAATATTTACACTATACCTTAATATTTTAATTGTAGCTTGTGAATTTAATTAATAGATTGGAATTTGTTACATTTGAAGGAATTTAATTATTCCTGCTAGTTAAATAAGAATTATTGTAAATTCTATGAATCATGTTGATTTAAATATTCTATTTTTATTTCAATTATTATTATTGACCCTTAGTGAGTGTCAAAGTCGACCTCTCGTCTCTACCACTTCGAGATTAGGCTTGATACTTACTGGGTACACGTTATTTGCGTACTCATACTACACTTGCTGCACTTTTTATGCAGGATCTGAGACATGCACTAGTGGAGGACCTATCATCGCACACCCATGTTATCCAGAGGCGTAGTGGTGAGCTGCCTTTTTGAGCCGTTCTGCAGCTACCATTGCCTCTTCTTGTATTTACGTTATGTCTATTTTATTTCAGACAGTATTTAGGGTTTTCTATAATCTACTAGATGCTCATACACTTATGACACCAGGTCTTAACACACACACTGGTATAATTTGGATTTGTATTACTTTTTTTAGATTTAAATTATTAGTATCTTTTCTATTTTCATTAATATTGCTAGGAAACAAAATAAAATTACTAAGAAAATCTTTAAAGGATGATTGATATATGTTTAACTTATTAGTTGGCTTGCCTAGCCGTAGTATTGGGCGCCATCACGACCTTTAGATGAAATTGAGTCGTGACAACATGGTATCAGAGCACTAGGTTCACGTAGGTCTCACAAGTTATGAGCAAGCCTAATAGAGTCTTGCGGATCGGTACATAGACATCTGTACTTATCTTCGAGAGGCTATAGGGTGTTAGGAAACTACCTTTCTTCATCTTTCATCGTGCAATTGATGTAGTACTAAGTATCTTTCTCTTACTCTCTCACAGATCGTGAGAACGCGCTCTAATGAGGCTCCAGACCAGAGAAGAGCTACTCCCCCAGTTGCTAGGGGCCGAGCCAGAGGCCGAGGGAGGGCTCCAGCCCGTGGTAGGGGACGAGAACGTCCCAAGCCTGTTCCAGTTATGCCACCAGTGGGTCCAATAGAAAATCCCATTGTTGAGGAACAGGGTGAGGTGCCTGTGGTAGAGCCAGCTCCGGTGGATTTCACATCTGCACCGGGATTTCAGGATGTCATGGGTCGTATGTTGCGGTTCATCGACACTATGACTCAGGCCGGTTTATTTCCGGTAGACCCAGCCACATCTCAGACGGGTGGGGGAGCACAGACTCTGACCGCGTAGGCTCATGGGCAGGCAGCTGCTATATATCAGACTCAGGGTGCACTACCCATAGGTGGAGCCCAGCCAGTGGCAGGAGCTACACCTGAGCCCAGGCCAGCTGCAGCCGTTGATCCGCAAAAACTATTGGACAGATGGACTAGACTACATCCTCCTGTCTTTGGGGGTGAGCGATATGAGGATCCCTAGGACTTCATTGATCGGTGCAGGGATAGACTGTACAACGTGAGGATATTGGAGTCTCATGGGGTTGACTTTGCTACTTTTCAGTTAGAGGGCAGAGCCCGTAGATGGTGGAAGTCTTATCTTCTTGGTAGACCAGCAGATTCTCCTCCCATGACTTGGGACAGATTCACCCGTATTTTTATGGACAGGTATATTCCACCGTCCCAGAGGGAAGAGTTGAGATTTCAGTTTGAGCAGCTCCAGCAGGGTCAGATGTCAGTGACCGATTATGAGGCGAGGTTCTCTGAGTTATCTCGCCATGCACTTATGATACTCCTTACTGAGGCGTAGAGAGTGTGGAGGTTTGTTGCGGGTTTACATACTGGAATTCAGGCGACTATGGCTCGAGAGGTTGAGATGGGTACTGTCATGACCCAAAATCCAAAAAGGCCGTGATGATGCCGGACACTACTTTCAGGCAAGCCAACCATAATCAATTAACTTAATTACCCATTTTAGTATTTTTAAAATAAAAATTTCTTCAATGAAATAGTAAAGATAAAACTCATAGAGTAAATGATAAATATTTTTAGCAACTAAATTTCTAAACAATTCACAACCATTCCCAAAACCCGGTGTCACAAGTGCATGAGCATTTACTAGGAAATTAAAAATAAAATATAGCATTTGTCCAGAATACAAATAAGACAGAAAAATATAATAACTCTGAAAGTGACTCTGTTAGCTGCGGATCGTAATATAGAATGCAGCTCACCCATGTCCCCACAACTATTAACCACACCTCTGCGCCCACAAGGCCGCTATACATATATGTACCTGCACAATAAAATGTGCACCAAGTGCAGTATGAGTACGAAAACAACGTGTATCCAGTAAGTATCAAGCCTAATATCGAAGTGGTAGAGACGAGATAGCCGACTTTGACACTCACTATGGGTCAATAATAATAATTGAAATAAATTATAATTATTCAAATCAGCATGGTTCACAAAGTTAACAATAATTTTATTCGATTAGCAGAAATAATAAGAATCCTTCAAATGCAATATTTTTCCAATTTATTAATTAAATCATGAAATTTCAATAAAACTTCCAATTTAACAAATAACTTTATAAGCTGCAATTCAATTTCAATAAATTTTTAATTTATCAATTAGTCTCATTTACAGGAATAACAATAATTCCTTAACAAGCAGGAATAATAATTCATTAAATTTCAAAGATTTTCAATTTATCAATTAGTTTCGCAAGCTGAAATAAACTATTAAGGTATCGTGTAATTATTATTATTAAGCACGATTTCTGCCGAGGACGTACGACCCAATCCAGAGTGTCGTGTACACTACTGAGGGGCGTGCGGCGCGATCCATAGATGTATCTATCCTGCTGAGGCATTCGGCCCGCTCCATAAGAAAGGAGGGCATTTTCTTATGTGCCTCCGGAAGGAGAGTATATTTATTATAAGATAAATTCGGGAGGAAGAACAATTTCTTTAATCAATTAATTAATTTAACCAGAACATCATGCATATGACATTTCCATCCTTTAATATCTTTATCTAATAATTCACAATATATTCAGATATAGCAATTAATATTAATTAAACAAAGAATACAGTTTACACAAGTAATTCATGTTTTGAGTCCTAAACTACTCGGACTTTAGCATTAATAGTAGCTACGCATGGACTCTCGTCACCTCGTGCGTACGTAACCCCCGCAATTAGCAACAATTATTCAATTTAATCCATATGGGATAATTTTTCCCTCACAAGATTAGACAAGAGACTTACCTCGTCTCAAAGTCCACTTTCCGATTACCACGTCGCGTTGAATTCTTGATTTGATGCCGAAAGATCCGAAACTATCCAAATATTATACACAATAATTAATATATGCTAAATGATTCGAAATTTATCTATTAAATAAATTACCTTATCCAAAATGGTAAAATTCTTAAAATTCACCCCAGGCCCACGTGCTCGGATTCTGGAAATATTCGGATGAAAACGTTACCCATAATCTCAAGAACATAAATATATAATTTCTACCCAATTCGATAACTATTTTCGTGGTTAAAATCTCACTTTTTTAAAAATCTAGGTTTTTCACCTAAACCCTTGATTTCTAAGATTTACTAGTTATAATCTACCCATAATCTATGTATTTAACTCAAAAGGTGTAGAATTAACTTACCTCCAAGTTTATAGTTGAAAACTCCTCACAAAAAGCTCTGAAATCGCCCAACAATGGATGAAAAATAGAAAGAAATGGACTGAGTTTTCGTCCGTTTTAAGGTTCTGCCCAGACAGGTTTTTTGCACCTGCGGAAGGAGTACCGCACATGCGGCTTTCGCACCTGCGGAAATTCCTCGCAGGTGCGCATTTTCCTTATTTTCCTGGTTCTGCACCTGCGGAAGAAATGCTCGCTTCTGCGCAAGCGCAGGTGGGCCTATCCCTTCGTACCTGCGCATCTTTCCACTTCTGCGCACAAGGCCATCACACCTGCACGTTTGCAGGTGCGCCAAATGCTTCACATCTGCGATGGCTGGGCAGGTTTCTCTCGTTCACACCTGCGATTGGTGGCTCGCACCTGCGGCTGTCCAAGCGCAGGTGCAATTATGACAGTAGCTGGGAGCTTCAGTCCTTGCTCAATTTTCCAAAATTGGTCCGAGCCTCGTCCGATTAACACTCGGGACCCCCGGGGGCCCGTTCGAATATACCAACAGGTTTGAAATCATAAAATGAACTCGCTCGAACTCTCGGAACGCATAAAACAACATCAAATCTAAGAATCATACCCTAAACCAAATTGATTCAAACTTAGAAATTTTAAGTTCTTCAATTTACTTCCAATGCGCCGAAATATACTTAAACTACTCGAAATGACACGAAAATTTGTGTGCAAGTCTTAAATCACTATACGAAACTATTCCCAAACTCGGAATTCCAAACGGACTTCAATTACTCAAAATCCTACTCCAAACCAAATTTAAAGAATTTTAAACCTTCAAATAGTTGATTTTCACTATTAAGCGCCAAAATGCTCCCGAGTTATCCAAAACCCTATTCGAACATACGCCCAAGTCCAAAATCATCATACGAACATATTGGAACCGTCAAATCCCGATTCCGAGATCGTTTTCTAAAAATGTTGACCGAAGTCAAACTTGGCCTTTTAAGGTTAACTTAAGGAACCATGTGTTCTGATTTCAACCCAAACACATCCAAATCCCGAACCAATCATCCCCGCAAGTCATAAATCATTAAAAACACATTCGGGGAGTTTTATTTAGGGGAACAGAGTTCTGAAAGTCGAAACGACCGGCTGGGTCATTACATTCTCTCCCACTTAAATATACGTTCGTCCTCGAACGTGCTAAGAAGTGTTCCGGAGTTATCCAAAAATTACTGTTTAACACCTCGTGCACCTACCCGTGCTACCATACCCAGTTAAGTACATTAGCTCGAGCCAATCTGAAGATTCTCCCCTTTATTTAGGCAAATAAGCCTTAGAGCCCAATTATAACATCAAGAATTCTCCACCATGCATGTTTTCAACCTACGAACACCGTATCAATCACTACACGATGCACCAATACAGGGTTGCATACCTTGGTTGAATTTAGACCATGCACCGCACCATTCACATGATCATAATATCATCCTCCGATAACAATAGCCGAAATTTCACGAATCCGATGTTCCCAACACACCTCATGATACCTATAATTCCTGTTCCAACTCTTGAACTGCTTCCACGATGGAAGAAATGTGTAGAAATTCATAACCAACTGTTGAGTCAACAAATTATTGAGTTTCTCCTTCTGACAAGAACCATTACCTCATTATGGACCAAATAATGGTATTTGCTCTTTATTATACTTCATATAATCTGATCGCACTGATCCCGAATCCAATAATCTCGTCTCACCAAGTATAAGCTACTCAGGCAATAAACCACCTCAGACACGATCAAAAAGCCTCATATGATGCCACAATTAGCTAATAAGCTACGGACTCAATTGCGATACATACGGAAAACGAACTCTGGAAAGGATTACTCAACCCACGTGGCTAATTAGACAACTGAAAAGGTGTCATGAACCTTCCTCAGAAAACGGGACACAAAACACACAAAATAGAATATAGGTGACTGTACTCGACATCACACTATTGCGGCGTACAACCCGATCCAAATAACATACCCGTGGCGGTGTGCCACCTGATCCGTACAAAAAGAATCTATAAGAAAATACTTACCGAGCTAGAATGCTCATTACAACAAAATATCCGAATATCGGACACAAGCACGCTCAGTGCATAATATCATCCCTGGAAGGACCGACAACGCCATATGCTACAAAACACAAGCACAACTAAAGTGCGATATATGATCTGAATCTCGAGAGCCATCCTGCTCACATAACACCATCGTTACGCGGATCCTCAACACATAAGAAATTTATCAAGCCATTTCATAACTCACACGGCACAATATAGTATTACATGAAATAACCGACGACGAAACGACATCCAACATCCGAATACTCCTCCATAGGGAGCTTTTATGCTGAAATGAACACATCCGGCCTGATATAGAGCCTATATTCATATTTAAATCCATCCACAGACCTCAAGTCGATTCTGATCGTACCGTACTAGGCTAATAACCTTTCAAGGATCTATAATAACCTGTTTTCCCTATAACACACAAGAATAGCCATCATAATCGGAATAAACTTCCACAGTCCACAACCAAATGAATTGAGCGCCCTCCAGGCATAAATTCTCGAATCAGCGATATTACCACAATCTTCATACTTGGTTTCAATCTTCACTAAATCAAGTGACTACATTTCACTCTTACATAATCTTTCCGTGAGACACGCTCCCACGACCTTCCGCACCAGGTAACAAGTCTGCACATCCATGCTACCGGTTACACTAATGCTGTAAAGCATATCAAGAATCCACAAATCAATACACAAGGTCTCTTACACCTGACATCGACCTTAGATGAT
>AWOL01S0014541.1:112534-125696 GCA_000715115.1 Nicotiana otophora
AAACTAGGTTTTTCACCTAAACCCTTGATTTCTAATATTTACTAGTTATAATCTACCCATAATCTATGTATTTAACTCAAAGGGTATAGAATTAACTTACCTCCAAGTTGATAGTTGAAAACTCCTCACAAAGAGCTCTGAAATCGCCCAACAATGGATGAAAAATAGAAAGAAATGGACTGAGTTTTCGTCCCTTTTAAGGTTCTGCCCAGACAGGTTTTTCGCACCTGCGGAAGGAGTACCACACATGCGACTTTCGCACCTGCGGAAATTCCTCGCAGGTGTGCATTTTCCTTCTTTTTCTGGTTCCGTACCTGCGGAAGAAATGCTCGCTTCTGCGCAAGCGCAGGTGCGCCCATCCCTTCGCACCTGCGCATTTTTCCGCTTCTGCGCACAAGGCCATCGCACCTGCGTGTTCGCAGGTGCGCCAAATGCTTCGCATCTGCGATGGCTGGGCAGGTTTCTCTCGTTCGCACCTGTGATTTGTGGCTCGCACCTGCGGCTGTCCAAGCGCAGGTGCGATTATGACAGTAGCTGGGAGCTTCAATCCTTGCTCAATTTCCCAAAATTGGTCCGAGCCTCGTCCGGTTAACACTCGGGACCCCCAGGGGCCCGCCCGAACATACCAACAGGTTTGAATTCATAAAACGGACTCGCTCAAACTCTCGTAACACATAAAACAATATCAAATCTAAGAATCATACCCTAAACCAAATTGATTCAAACTTAGGAATTTCAAGTTCTTCAATTTACTTCCAATGCACCGAAATATACTTAAACTACTCGGAATGACACAAAAATTTACGTGCAAGTCTTAAATCACTATACAGAACTATTCCCAAACTCGGAATTCCAAACGGACTTGAATTACTCAAAATTCTACTCCAAACCAAATTTAAAGAATTTTAAACCTTCCAATAATTGATTTTCACTTTTAAGCGCCACAACGCTCCCGGGTTATCCAAAACCCTATTCGAACATATGCCCAAGTCCAAAATCATCATACAAACCTATTGGAACCGTCAAATACCGATTCCGGGGTCGTTTTCTAAAAAATGTTGACTGAAGTCAAACTTGACCTTTTAAGGTTAACTTAAGGAACCAAGTGTTCCGATTTCAACCCAAACTCATCCAAATCCCGAACCAATCATCTCCGTAAGTCATAAATCATTAAAAACACATTCAGGGAGTTTTATTTAGGGGGATGGGGTTCTAAAAGTCGAAACGACCGGTTGGGTCGTTACTGGTACTTCTTATGAGCTAGAACCCAGCCTATATCTATCCCATCGTATCACATGGCTCCGAACGAATTGAAAGAATTGAAATAACGGCATGAGACGTTACTAACCAAAGGGTTCGTCAGATCGAGTGTATCGCCTTAGGGTGCACCGGTATTATTTGTGAAGAAGAAGGATGGAACGATGTGAATGTGTATTGATTATCATCAATTGAACAAAGTCACTATTAAGAACAAGTACCCGTTGCCGCGTATTGATAATCTATTTGACCAGTTGCAGGGTACTAGGGTGTTCTCTACGATCGACTTGAGGTCGGGGTATCTTCTGTTGAAGATTCGAGATTCTGATGTTCCGAAGACTGCTTTCCGTACTAGATATGGTCATTATGAGTTTCTGGTGATGTCCTTCGGTTTGTCTAACGCCCCGACAACGTTTATGGATTTGATGAACAGGGTATTCAAGCCATATATTGATTCGTTTGTCATTGTTTTCATTGATGATATTTTGATTTACTCGCGCAATAAGGAAGAGCACGAGCAGCATATGAGAGTGGTGCTTCAGACGTTGCGGGAACAAAAGCTATATGCTAAGTTCTCCAAATATGAGTTCTGGCTAGAGTTTGTAGCATTTTTGGGGAATATTGTATCGGGTGAGGGTATTAAGGTTGACCCCAAAAAGATTGAGACAGTTCAGAATTGGCATCGTCCCACTTCGGCGACTGAGATAAGGAGTTTTCTAGGTTTAGCAGGTTATTATCATCGGTTCATAGAGGGCTTTTCATCTATTGTAGCACCTTTGACCAAATTAACCCAGAAGGGTGCTCCGTTCCGATGGTCCGATGATTGTGAGGTGATCTTTCAGAAGCTCAAGACATCATTGACTACAACACCAATGTTAGTTGTTGCCTTCCGGTTCGGGGATGTATACAGTGTATTGTGACGCTTTACGCGTTGGTTTGGGTTGTGTATTAATATAGGAGGGGCGAGTTATTGCATATGCTTCATGTCAATTGAAGCCCCATGAGAAGAATTATCCAGTGCATAATTTGGAGTTAACTGCAATTGTTCACGCTCTTAAGATTTGGAGGCATTATCTTTATAGATTTACACTAATCATCGTAGTTTACAGTATTTGTTCAAGCAGAGAGATCTAAATTTGAGGCAGCGTAGGTGGCTTGAGTTATAGAAAGATAATGATATTACTATCCTGTATCATTCGGGCAAAGCAAACGTGGTTACAGACGCCTTGAGTAGGAAGGAGAAGAGTATGGGTAGTTTGGCTTTCATTTCAGTAGAGGAGAGGCCATTGGCTTTGGATATTCAGTCCTTGGCTAACAGACTTGTGAGATTGGATATTTCAGAGCCCAGTCGAGTTCTTGCATGTATTGTTGCTCGGTCTTCACTATTTAAGTAGATCAAGGCTCGCCAGTATGATGATCCACACTTAATGGGTCTTCGAGAAACGGTACTACGGGGTGGTGCCAAGGAAGTTACTATTGGCACGGATGGTTTCATGCGACTCCAGGATCATCTATGTGTTCCTAATGTGGATGGACTGAGGAAAAATATCTTAGAAGAGGCACACAATTCTCGGTATTCTATTCATCCAGGAGCTACAAAGATGTATCGTGACCTGAGGCAGCATTATTGGTGGTGACGAATGAAAAAGGACATCGTTGAGTATGTAGCTAGGTGTCTAAATTGCTAGCAAGTTAAATATGAGCACCAGAGGCCAAGTGGCCTACTTCAGCAGATGACTATACCGGAGTGGAAATGGGAACGCATTACTATGGACTTTGTAGTTGGGTTGCCGCGGACATTGCGGAAGTTTGATGCAGTTTGGGTGATTATTGACAGGTTGACTAAGTCGGTACACTTTATTCCGGTTGTGACTACATATACTTCAGAGAGGTTGGCCCAGATTTATATTAAGGAGATAGTTCGGTTGCACGGTGTGCCAATTTCCATCATATCAGATAGAGGCCCTCAGTTTACTTTACATTTCTGGAGAGCAGTACAGAGTGAATTGGGGACCCGTGTAGAGCTCAGTACAGCCTTTCATCCGCAGACCGACGGGCAGTCAGAGCGGACAATTCATATTTTGGAGGATATGTTCAGGGCATGTGTGATTGACTTTGGAGGTCAGTGGGATCGTTTCTTGCCTTTGGCCAAGTTTGCTTATAATAACAGTTACCAATCCAGCATCGAGATGGCTCCATTTAAGGCTTTATATGGCCGACGATGTCGTTCGCCCATCGGATGGTTTGAGCCCAGTGAGTCTAAGTTATATGGTACTGATTTGGTGAAAGATGCCTTGGAAAAGGTAAAGTTAATTCAGGAGCGACTTCGTACAGCACAGTCCAGACATAAGAGTTATGCAGATCAGAAAGCGCGTGATTTATCGTTTATGGTGGGTGAAAAAGTTCTCTTGAAAGTTTCGCCGATGAAGGAAATCATAAGATTTGGGAAAAAGAGGAAGTTGAGCCCAAGATTTATAGGCCCATTTGAGGTGTTGAGACGAGTTAGGGAGGTTGCTTACGAGCTCACCTTGCCTCCCAGTCTATTAGGAGTTCACCCGATTTTCTATGTATCTATGCTCCAGAAGTATCATGCCGACCTATCACATGTGTTAGACTTCAGCACAGTTCAGCTAGATAATAGCTTGGGGTATGAAGAAGAGCCAGTTGCCATTGTTGATAAACAGGTTCGCCAGTTGATGTCCAAGAGAATTTCTGCAGTAAACGTTCAGTGGAGGGGCCAACCAGTCGAGGAAGCAACTTGGGAGGCCGAGGAAAACATGCGGACCAGATATCCACACTTATTCAGCACTCTAGGTACAATTCTAAACCCGTTCGAGAACGAACGTTTATTTAAGAGGTGGAGAATGTAATGACCCAACAGGTTATTTTGATTTTTAGAACCCCGTTCCCCAAAATAAAACTCCCTGTATGTGCTTTTATTAATTTATAACTTGCGGGGATGGTTGGTTCGGAATTTGGAAGTGTTCGGGTTGAAATCGTAGCACTTGGTTTCTTAAGTTGGCCTTAAAATGTTAAGTTTGACTTCGGTCAACATTTTTAGAAAACAACCCCAGAATAGAATTTTGATTATTCTAACAGCTCCGTGTGGTAATTTTGGACTTAGGAGCGTGTTCGAAATTTTATTTGGAAGTTTGTAGATAAATTAGGCTTGAAATGGCTAAAATAGGAATTTAAGTTTGGAAGTTTGACCGGAGAGTTGACTTGTTGATATCGGAGTCGGAATCCAGTTCCGAAAATTTTCATAGCTCCATTATGTCATTTATGACTTGTGTGCAAAATTTGAGGTCAATCAGACTTGATTTGATAGGTTTCGACACCGAATGTAGAAGTTGAAAATTTTAAGTTTCATTAAGCTTGAATTGGAGTATGATTCGTGGTTTTAGCCTTGTTTGATGTGATTTGAGGTTTCGACTAAGTTCGTATGATGTTTTAGGACTTATTGGTATATTTGGTTGAGGTCCCGAGGGGCTCGAGTGAGTTTCGGACGGTTAACGGATCATTTTTTGCCTTTGGGGGATTGCTGATAGCTGTGGTATTTTTCTTCTGATTTCCTTATACGCGATCGCGTAAGTTCGTTTGTGATCGCGTAGGGTAATTTGGGCAGAGGTGACTTTGTTCTACGCGATCGCGTGAATGGGGTTGCGATCGCGTAGGCTTAATTTGGCAGCTGGAAAATTTGTTCTATGCGATTGCGTGGGCACATCCGCGATCGCGTAGGGTTGAGCGAGCTATGCTATGCGAACGCGTGACTAAGGTCGTGTTCGCGAAGAGGAACGGAGGGAGGAGCTAGGCCACGCGCGCTTAATGCTTCGCAATCGCGTGAGAAGGTTCGTGATCGCGTAGGTTTGCGGAGTCAGTGCTTCACGATCGCGTGGGACTTTCTGCGATCGCGTAGAGTTAATTTTGGCAGTGTTGAAATTGTGCTTCGCGATCGCGTGAGGAAGTTCGCGATCGCGTAGAAGAAATCACTGGGCTGAGAGTTTAAGTTCTGAAAATGTGACTTCGACCCATTTTCCATTTTTATCGATTTGGAGCTCGGTTGAGGCGATTTTTGGGAGATTTTCAGAGAAAACAACAGGGTAAGTATTCTTAACTCAATATTGGTTAAATTACCCGAATCCATCACTTTTTTTATCATTTAATTAGTGAATTAAATTGAAAAAGTTTGAAAACCCTCTTGGATAGATTTGAGGATTTGATGGCTGAATGTTTATCAAAATTTAGTAATTTTGGTATGGGCAGACTCGTAGTTGAATGACGTTCATATTTCGTAACTTTTGCCGGATTCCGAAACATGGGCCCCACGGACGAATTTTGAGTTAATTTCGGATTTTTGTTGAAAAATATAGTATTTTCTTATGAAATTGATTCCTATAAATTTTTGGTGACTGTATCGAATTATGTTTGGTTAGATTCGAGCCATTCAGAGTTGGATAATCGAGGAAAGGGCCTACTAGTAGATTAAATTGGAGCAAGACGAGGTAAGTCTCTTGTCTAATCTTGTGAGAGGGAAATTACCTCATAGGAAATTAAATTAATAATTATTGCTAATTGTGGGGGCTACGTACGCACAGGGTGACGAGAGTCCGTGCGTAGCTACTATTAATGCTAAAGTCCGGGTAGTTTAGGATTCAAATCATGAATTACTTGTGTAAATTGTATCCTTGATTTAATTAAATTATTTGATATATATTGTAAATTGTTAGGGAAAGATAGTAAAAGATAGAAATCTCATATGCTTAATTTTTGTTTAAATTAATTAATTGTTAAAAGAAATTATTCATCTTCTCGAATTAATCTTATAATAAATATACTCTCTTTCCGGAGGTACATAAGAAAATGTCCTCCTTTCTTGTGGAGCGGGCCGAATGCCTCGGCAGTATAGATGCATCTATGGATTGCGCCGTACGTCCCTCGGTAGTGTACACGACACTCTGGATCAGGCTGTACAACCTCGGCAGAAATCGTGCCTAATAATAAAAAATATTTACACGATACCTTGATATTTTAATTGGAGCTTGTGAATTTAATTAATAGATTGGAATTTGTTGCATTTGAAGGAATTTAATGATTCATGCTGGTTAAATAAGAATTATTATAAATTCTATGAATCATGTTGATTTAAATATTCTATTTTTATTTCAATTATTATTATTGACCCTTAGTGAGTGTCAAAGTCGACCTCTCGTCTGTACCACTTCGAGATTAGGCTTGATACTTACTGGGTACACGTTGTTTACATACTCTTGCTATACTTGCTGCACTTTTTGTGCAGGATCTGAGACAGGCACTAGTGGAGGACCTATCATCGCACACCCACGTTATCCAGAGGCGTAGTGGTGAACTGCCTTTCTGAGCCGTTCTGCAGCTACCATTGCCTCTTCTTGTATTTACATTCTGTTTATTTTATTTCAGACAATATTTGAGATTTTGTATAATCTGCTAGATGCTCATACACTTATGACACTAGGTCTTGGCACACACACTGGTAGAATTTGAATTTGTATAATTTTTCTTGGATTTAAATTATCAGTATCTTTTCTATTTTCATTAATATTGCTAGAAAAAAGAATAAAATTACTTAATTTTTTTTTAAAGGATGATTGATATATGTTTAACTTATTAGTTGGCTTGCCTAGCCGTAGTGTTGGACGCCATCACGATCTTTAGATGAAATTATGTCTTGAAAGATATTTTATTCTTTATCTCTTTTATATCTCTTAAATATTAAATATTCTTCTTGCTAATTTATCGTTTAGTCCATTTTTTTGTTTTATCCAAAACTAATCATTAATTATTAATTGTGAAAGCTCTACTTTGGATTTAAGAAATTTAGCATAATATTAGTTTCATTTAAAAGTATTCCTCTTTAGCTATGGAAAAAACGGAAAACTCACAACCTTAAAGAATCCAGATGTTTGAGATAATTGTGGGATAATGTGATTAATGTGGCTTCATCGGGAAGGGTACTGCGACCTGTGGGCATAATTATTACATGACACCTGTCATCAAACCATGCGATGTAGTCCATGAATAAACCAAGGATAAAACGGGTAAACAAAATAAAGGCTTTACAAACCGACTCTAGTGAGAACCAATGAAATCGTTCAATAGTTACTGTATTGTCGAAATTGCCCTTGGACGACCCTGACCTGCTTCCAAGAGGCTTCTGTATATGTAGAATTCATTAAAAGCACTGTTTATCGGTTCCCACTCTTCCTCGCTTTCTTCTCCATTTCTTTAACTTTTCTAGTCTTCTTATTTTATTCTTTTCTTTTTTCTATAATATTCATGTCTTTTTATTCATCTGTAAATTAGAAACTACTATTATCATTCCCTAAAATAATCAACTCAATTCCCATTTCTACTTCTACTGATCTTATGAAAAATTACAAAACTCAACTTTTTCCCTCTTGGTCAACTTTTCCTCATAATGTTCATGATTTATGTGATTTATTAAGAGTTCCAATAGTCACTTCTTCAATTATCTTAGCTATAATTATCTATCTTCCTCCTCTTTGACAGACATCTTTTTCTTAATTTATAAAAATTACATGCCAATAAAATGCATAATTGAATGCTCGAATATTTCTCAAGTATTATTTTCTTTTTCTTTTTTCTTCTTTTCTTTTCTTTCTCATATTCAAACCCTCAAGCAAATGAGAAACGGTTGCCCGTCCATGAATAATCAAATTAATTAACCTTTTTTCCTACTAATCTTATAAAATTTTCAAAAATCAATCTCTCTTGATTAATAACTTATGGCATTACAATGCACATATCTTATAAATTAATAGAGATGAGTCAAGAAAAATACCACTTAAGATATATATATATATATATATATATATATATATATATATATATAGAGAGAGAGAGAGAGAGAGAGAGAGAGTTATAAACCACACATAAAAGCATAATAGATTTGAAAAAATTGACAAGATAATCTCTTTTAACTGTCAAACGACTATTAAAAGATACCATGACACAAATCATATCAATTATTTTCAGATGTGAAAAATAGACTTATTGTCTCAAATTGTCATTTATTTTGAGCATGTTATCATACTTCCACAACTCTTTCTAAAATAATGAAACAATAATCAAAATTCAATGTAAAAGTTATCACAATCATTCCTAAAATAAGAAAAAATAGAGCATTTTAATGCAAGACAAAAAGGCAAAGTTAGTACTATAACGACTCAGCCGGTCGTTTTGAGTATTACAGTCATGTTTCTCCATTTATTATTTATATTATGCTCATTTATTGTTATGTGACTTATCGGGTAGTCGGTTTAACTCCGGGGATGTTTCGAAATGAGTTAGGACACTTAGTCCCAAGGTTGAAAGCCTAAGTTGAAAGAGTTGAATGGATGTTGACTTATGTGTAAATGGCTCCGAAATAGAGTTTTGATGGTTTCGATAGCTCTGTATAGTAATTTTAGACTTAGTAGTGTATTCAAATATTGATTTGGAGGTCCGTAGGTAATTTTAGTTTGAATTGGTGAAAGTTAGATAAATAGAAGTTTGGAGAGTTGAGAAGTTTGACCGAGAGTTTGACTTTGTGATTACCGGGCTTGGATTTTGGTTTCGAAAGTTGGAATAGGTCTGTTGTGTTATTTATGACTTGTGTGCAAAATTTGAGGTCAATCGAAGTTGATTTGATATGTTTCGGCATTGATTGTAGAAGTTGAAAATTTATTAGTTTCATTAGGCTTGAATTGGGGTGCGATTCGTGTTTTGACGTTGTTTGATGTGATATGAGGCCTTGACTAAGTTCGTATTATATTTTAGCACTTGTTGGTATATATTTTATTGAGGTCCCGGGGGCCTCGGGTGGATTTAAGATGGTTAACGGATCGAATTTGAACTAGAAAATGACTGAGGAGTTCTAGACGGAGAAATTTTAGGTCTCACTGAATTACACATAGAGATTTTGATAACACACATAGAGCTAATGGTATTTCATAACTAATTGATTGAGCAGCTGCCCGTAGACCACCTAAAAGGGAATATTTATTATTTGATCCATATCCCGACATAAGTAGTCTAACAGGAGCAATACTTGAAATGGCAATCCAGAAAAAAACACCAATACTAAGATCGGCTAGAACAAGGTGATCACCAAAAGGAATTACTGAATAACTTAGAAAGATGGGTATTACTGCTATGGATGGTCCGATACTGAATAAACGAGTATCTCATGTATATGGAATAAGGTTCTCTTTCAAAAGTAATTTTGTTCCATCTGCAAGAGCTTGAAGAATTCCTAAAGGGCCACCATATTCAGGTCCGATACGTTGTTGTATTCCTGCAGATATTTTTCTTTCTAACCAAATAATTACTAGTACACCTATTGTGATTCCTAATATAAGAGTCAAAATAGGGAAAATCATCCATATGATCCCATATACTTCTTTTAAGGATTTCAATTTGGAAAAAGAATTGATAGTTGCTATTTCTGTTGTATCAATTATCATTTCAACGATCAACTTCTCCCATAATAATATCTATGCTACCTAGTATTGTCATAATATCAGCCAATTTCATTCTTTTAACTAACTGAGGAAGAATTTGCAAATTGATAAAACCTGGTGGGCGAATTTTCCATCTCCAAGGAAAAACGCTCTGATCTCCTATGAGAAAAATTCCCAATTCTCCTTTTGGGGCTTCAACTCTCACATAAAGTTCTTGTTTCGACAATTCAAAGGTTGGAGAAGGTTTTTTACTAATAAACCGATATTCAAAATCATNAAAGAATTTATAAATTGATAAAACCTGGTGGGTGAATTTTCCATCTCCAAGGAAAAACGCTTTGATCTCCTATGAGAAAAATTCTCAATTCTCCTTTTGGGGCTTTAACTCTCACATAAAGTTCTTGTTTCGACAATTCAAAAGTTGGAGAAGGTTTTTTACTAATAAACTGATATTCAAAATCATTCTATTCAGGATCTTTTAATCTGTCAAAACGTCGGATTTCTAAATTTTCGTAAGGCCCTCCTGGAATTCCTTCCAGAGCCTGTTGATCAATCTTTATGAATTCTGTCATTTCACTGATTCGTACTAAATAACAAGCTAATGAATCCCCTTCTCGTTTTCATTGAACCTGCCAATCAAATCCGTCGTAAGACTCATAATGATTAACTTTACGAAGATCCCATTCTATTCCGGAAGCTCATAGTATTGGTCCCAATAAACCCCAATTTAATGCTTCGTCTCCCCCCAATAATGCCTATGCCTTCAACTCGTTCTAAAAAAAAAGGATTCCGGGTAATAAGTTTTTGATACTCAGCAACCCATGTTAAAAACTAATCGCAAAAATTCAAACATTTATCTATCCAGCCATAGGGTAGATCGGCAGCCACTCCCCCGATACTAAAATAATTATGCATCTTTCACATACCAGTGGCAGCTTCGAAGAGGTCATATATCAATTCTCTTTCTCAAACTATATAGAAGAAAGGGTATGCACACCAATATCCGCCATAAAAAGGGCCTAGCCATAACAAATGAGAAGCTATCCTACTCAACTCCAACATAATGACTCTGATATAGCTAGCCCTTTTAGGTACTTGAATATTGCCTAATTGTTCGGGTCCATTTATGGTTATTGCTTCTATGAACATAGTAGCTAAATAATCCCAACGTGTTACATAAGGCAAATATTGTATAGTTGTTCGATTTTCCGCAATTTTCTCCATCCCTCTATGTAAATAACCCAATATTGGTTCGCAGTAGACAACATCTTTACATAGTGACGATGAGTCAAAGAACACCGTGCATTGATGGGTGTTGAGGCCCCATATTGACTATAATAAGGTCTTTTCTTGTAGTTGGTGCGGTCATAAGTTTTTTACCGATTCATTCTTTCATGAATTGCTAAAAGTGAAAAGAAGTTCATCAAAATTTAATCGAAACATATAAGTGAAAATGAAACGACTCTTCAAATAAATAAAATTAACGAGTTTTTATCTCTCGAATGTCCAACTGATTAATTAATTTTTTATAACGTACTCTTTTTTTTGATAAATAAGCTAGCAGTCGTTGACGTTTTCCCAAAATTTTCTTCAAACCTCTCTGAGATAAATAGTCTTTTTTGTGCAATTCTAAATGTGAAGTGAGTCTCCGTATCTTATTGGTGAAATTGAATACTTGAAATTCAACAGATCCTCTCTTTTCTTCTTGAGAAATAACTGAAATGACAGGATTTTTTACCATAAAAGAATTTCCCCTTTCTTTATTTTACAGATATGGATTTTATCGATCAGTAATAATAATGCCAGTAATTTGAACGTGGTATATAGACTTAATTTCTTTATGAACTCCTAATTTTATCAATTCCAATAAATTAATCAAATTCAAAATTTGATTCAGATAGGAATCCAAAAAGATGGTAGGTACATTTTTTTAATTCACAAAAGCGACTAATTTAAACCTAAAATCCTAAAATGAAAAAGATTCTGTTGATTCATTTCTAGATCTAATCGATACCTTATTGATTTAGTANATATTTTTACCATAAAAGAATTTCTCCTTTCTTTATTTTATAGATATGGATTTTATTGAATTTTATCGATCAGTATAATGCCAGTAATTTGAACGTGGTATATAAACTTAATTTCTTTATGACCTCCAATTTTATCAATTCCAATAAATTAATCAAATTCAAAATTTGATTCAAATAGGAATCCAAAAGAATGGTAGGTACAGTTTTTTCATTCACAAAAGCGACTAATTTAAACCTAAAATCCTAAAATGAAGAAGATTATGTTGATTATTTTCAAGATCTAATTGATACCTTATTGATATAGTATCTTCTACTCGAATTAGATTCACCTGTAGATCACAGATTGCGGAAGAGAGGCGCAAGTGGGATGAAGGCATGTGGCAGCAGTCTCCACAGAAGCGGATAGGATGTCGTTGGTGCGGCTCTGCAGATGTGGAGCCTTGTTCGTAGAAGCAGGGGCAGGAGGTCTTCAGGAAACCGCAGAAGCGGAAGAATGGTCGCTCTTGTGGGACCGCAGGTGCGGTTAAGTGGATCGCAGGTGCGAAATCACTGGCAGTGTATATATTTGAAGGGTTCCGAGATTTTATTCATTTTTGGACTTTGGTAGATCGGATTAAAATAATATTTTAATAGAATTTCACTAGATTTCAAGAGATAAGTCACTTTGGATCATTTTTATTCATTAATATTGAATGCCCACTGCATTTTCCACCTTGTTTATGTGTTTTTAATGTGAAATTTTGAGAGTTTTGGACTAGGGATTGAAGAGTAAGATTTAAGGATTTGAGTGGTGATTTGGTATCGGATTTGAGTAATTTTGGTATGGTTGGACTCGTAGTTGAATGTGTGTTCGGATTTTGTAACTTTTATTGGATTCCGAGGCATGGGCCTAGGGTTGACTTTTGACTTTTGTTTAAGAACTTAGCTTTATCATATGGAATTGATTCCTATAGCTTGTGTTGATTGTATCGAGTTGTTTGTGGCTAGATTCAAGGAGTTCAGAGGCCGATTCGCGAGGTAAGGACTTATTGGAGTAGTGATTTGCACGGTTTGAGGTAAGTAACACTTCTAAACTTGGCTCTGAGGGTATGAATCCATGAATTACATGTTACAACCCATGTTTTCGTACGTACGAGTCGTCATAAGTCAATTGATGTAAGCTCAGAAATGAAATCATATTTGAAAAGTTTGCAAAGTAAGTTNAAGGAGTTCAGAGGCCGATTCGCGAGGTAAGGACTTATTGGAGTAGTGATTTGCACGGTTTGAGGTAAGTAACACTTCTAAACTTGGCTCTGAGGGTATGAATCCATGAATTACATGTTACAACCCATGTTTTCGTACGTACGAGTCGTCATAAGTCAATTGATGTAAGCTCAG
>AWOL01S0014542.1:0-14153 GCA_000715115.1 Nicotiana otophora
CGCTCGGGCCGAGTATGGTACTGGGTGCCGGCCACGTCCCTTCAGGTTTGGGGCGTGACATCCTCGAAGTCCATTAGATGATTGTTTGGATCTTCGTTCTACTTTTCTCTGAAGGCACAACAATTTTGAAGGGTTCGAAGTAACCCTTGCTTCAACTCGAAATTATTAGCTGCAACTGGGGGGTGGTCTCACACTTGATAACCCTTGGCCGGGAGCTATGTTTTCGATTTGGCCTGCAACCAATGGCTGATTCTGTGCCATTCTCCGAGTCCTCTCCTCTTCAAATTCAATTTCTGCATCTCTAATAGTTGCTTCTTCAGCATCACATTTTGAATACATACATCTTTCGACACTTTGCTCACTCGGGATAATCGAATTTATTAGGAACAACTCAGAACATGAGAATTAGGAACTTGAGTTAACAATACTTGAAACTTATCGGAACATCATGGAATTCATTTCTAAAAGAGTAGTTTATCCAACATACCTGGAATTCGTCCCTTAATAATATTACGACGTTCCACCACACTAAACAACTTCAATCTACAACAATGCAACACAATTGCACCAATATTAGCATGATTTCTATACTTTAAGTCATTTAGACTTTTTTATCAAACATGTAGTATGCATATCTTTCTACAACCCCCTCCAATGGAATTTATTCACCTAACAACCACCTTCCACACCAAAGCTTCACCTCTTAATCGCCTTAGGCCATCCACAACTTCCATTAGCAGATGCATGTCCAACAATTTAATCCCAAACCATCAATCTCATCAATTAAACAATTTTACAATCTCTACAACACCAACACAAACCTAGGTTAGGCATTTATGGCCTCCAATCACCATCCTACAAGTCCTAACACATAGTTCATACATAAATAATCACCATAGATTAGTTAGAGATGGTAGACATACCTCTTGTAGACCAAATCTTGAAAGACAACTTTTGGGATGTTCTTGAGATTTTGAAGAAATTCTATGGAATCCAATCAAAACCTTGTTGTAACTAGTGACTGAGAAGTGAAATCATCATAAAACACACTTAAAAATTCACCTTAGGTGTGTATTGGGAGCCTTGGATGGATGGATGATGGAGATAAAGCCCTAGTCTTGAAGAAATGACTTAGCCCCTCTCTCTACCCATCCTGGGGTTATTTAATGGGCTCCTACGTGTGCGGCCACACACCTAGGCAACTGGCCATGCTTCTGGCCGCACACACAAGGCAAAAACTCCCAAATACGCGCAGTCGTGCATCTGGGCGCGCATATGACAGAAGTCCAGTAAAATTCCCATAACTTTCTGTATACATATCCAAATGACTAACGGTTTGATGCGTTGGAAACTAGTCGCAAAGGGATTTAATTTGATAGGATGTTAACCACATAACTGCTTACATATCTGTATATATGCTTGTCCAAAGTTTGGTCTTGTGCGTACTAATTAGGAATACTTATTATTAACTTTAGTCTATCATGTAATTTCCAGCTTGACTTAGACTTAGGGCTCTCCTTAGACCCCACACCACTTATAATATACCTCAGACACTTTTTATCATATCCAATTGACATCCATCATATTAATAGTCCTCGTCTGCACATAAAATAATATAATTAGTGCACATCAACTTTTTTAATAGCGCTTAAGTAGTTCAAACTTTTTCTTGGGTGTTACACATTTATTATTACTATTATTATTACCTAAACATATATAAATTGACTCTCTCCCTTAAAAACATTGTCACGCCATCCATCCTCGGGACGAGTTACCCGGTTCACACAAAAACTACCTTTGAAAAGAATCATGGCATTACAAAAACCAAAGTCTTATTATTTAGGAAAACATAAGAAGATGCTACTAACAAAACAATAACTAAAGTGGAAAATTAAAGAAGCTAATGAACAATAACTACTAAAGATAGATAAACTACAAATAAGAAAAGGAACAGAATCATCAAATTATTACAGTCCTAATGTATCCAAAATGTATCATATGTCAAATCAAATAAACTCCACCCCTCTCAATATAAAATAAACTCTACCCCATATCCAAGTAGGTCAACCAACTTATCATCATCATCATCATATCTAGGAGTGATGGGAGTGGCAAACACCGCACGTACTGCCTCAGTAGTGTCGGCAGCAAGGCATGGCTCATCAGACTGGCCAGCTAGTGCAACCTGTGCAGATGGTGCATATGGATCTGGGACGGACTGGTCTAGGTCAAGTAACATATCAAAGGGTATATCCCCAGTTGTCAGAAGTTTGGTCACCTCCTTCCTGAGCTTGTCAACCGATCTCTTGGTTGCCTAAGACTTCCTCATCTTCTTCACTTCTTTGGCCAACTCCTCAATAACCGACTTGTGTTATACCATAGTGTCCATGATCATCTTCTGGTTGTCCAGAATCTTCTTCAACTTCTCATCAAGATCATAGGAGACATGTTGTACCTTTATAGATGACTACGCTGCAATAATACAATATATGTCAGACAGCTTTGAAGTAGTCGTCTGTATCTAGTTGTTTAGACTTGCCAATGTATTAAAGACTCGTAGAGTGGATAATGGAGTTGTAAGCATAGGCACCGGCCTCAGAGCTGTAGCAAGGGCTGCCCATGGGGATGTGGTAAGACCTAAGGGTAGTGGCGGAGGCATAGTAGTAGCACTAGAAGAGGTCTCAACAGAGGTAGATGGAACGTCCGTTGTCTCGGTTACTACCGCTCTCGGCTCATCAGACTGGCCAGTAGTGGTAGAAGGTTGAGCTCTCTTCTTTGGGTTTGTTGCGTCCATCAACAAATACCAGTCAAATGGCTTCTTCGGCTTCACCTTGGTGTCATATGATCGTGGATCTAACTTTACATCAATGAGGTACTCTATGATAGTGTTAGGATAAGGGTAGGTCGTGTTGGTATGTTGTGCTACCAATGAAATATTGGCCGACATCACAGCACCCACATTAATTGGGTACCTGGCATTGATAGATGCAACAAGAACATCACGAGGAAGAGGAAGTTGAGTCTCATTCTGGCACAGATCTAGTCTGCTACAAACAAAGATCTGCCATCCCTTCACCTCAAAGCTCAATGTGTTCCTCTAATTGAGAACCCCAATAGTGATCCATGGTGGTGGTGGCCCTGGTGGTTCTAAGATCTCTGCTAGCCAAGGTCGGACTTCTTCTTTCATTTCACACTTCTATAGGTACTCCCTTAGCTCCAAGTCCTCAAACCCCGAGTAGGCATTTAGTGTGTGCTGATCAAACCTCATCTTAAGGTTGCGTACTTTAGTCACCTTCGTACCCTTCTTGATGAGAGAAACATTTGCGTACAACTCTTAGATGAGGTACTCTTTGGCATCTTCAACTCTCTCAGTAAAAAACATCCAACCCTTTCTTAGTCCAAACTTCCTCAACACTGTCGGGTTGTATTTATCCAAATCCTTCAAGGGAAACTGCTACCCAAGTGTCAAGGATCATACTGGCCACCACATATGGAAGTCAGTGAAGGTTGCCAAGCTAACAAACCTAATCTCGCATATCTCCTTTTTCTTCAATATCTCCACACCCATGGATGTACCATCTCCCCCTCTAACATCATCGGGGATATCCTACACAGTCTGTGCATTTGTGTCTGGGGAAGCTGCTCTATCAGAGGTCTGGCTAGCACTTTCTGACCCCTCAAAAGTGCTGTGATATGAGGATGCCTCATCTAAGAGCTCAAATCTTCCCTATGGCCTAGACTGTGTTGGTGTCTGCTCCTCCTGAATATAGGCTGAGTTTCCCTCCGAAGCTTCTCTAGACGGGACAAAGGAACAAGTCTCGGAGAGGTCTGCACCTCTCCGTCTACCTACTATGGCCTTCTTCCTAAAGGTTTTGGGTTGTACAAGGGGCAAGTTACCTCTACCTCGACCCCTAGAGGATTCACCTTTTCCTTTTGTAGTTTCACCGCTGCGGCGAGATCGAACCATTGCCTATATCAAAGAAAAGAAAATTGTTAGTTGCAACTCATCATTCATCATATGCAAGACTTATGTAGGTAAGGGAGAACATTGTGGACACAATGAAATTACGACAAAAACAACAGGCTGCTGGAACTAGGATCTGCAGTCCGCAGATGTTTTATGTGCGGTCGCAGACAAGAAGTGCGTACCGCACAATTACTAGTACGGCCACACATTTATCAAAAACCATCAAAGGCCCAGAAGCCCATCTCTCGCGATAGTCCAGAGGCAGTTTTACCGCCGCAAAATACATCTGCCATCTGCACATGTTTGAGTGCGACCCCTTTAAGATTTCTGCGGTCCGTACAATTAAAGTGCAGCCGCAGATGCACTTGCTTCACCAGGTTTCCCAAAACACCTAAATTGCGGAAGAAACAAATTCAAGTGCGGCTGTAGATTTTACAAATTACGCACATGCATTCTTTTTCTACTTAGATCTTGCAATTACATTTACAAATAGACATGGCAACATGGTATAAACATTAAATCTCATTAACCCAACCCATTATAGCATGTATTACCAACTACCTAATTCAGATCTACCCCACATGGGCACATGGATGAATTCTAATAACATATGGCCTAAAAGAAATTAAAATTTCAAAACTTAAACTAACATAAAAAATTAACATGAAATGAACCATACCAGATAGAGTGAGTGCACTGGGTGTATAAGCACAAGTGGGTATGTGGGGGGGACAGTGAAAATCTCTCAGGAAACTTGCAGAGTAACAGCAATTTTGAGGAAAGGGAAAAGTGTAAAATGAACTCAACATTTCTATTTATACTAAGAATCTTAGGAGGAAAAAAGGGGTCAAGTTCGGCCGCGGATTTCCATGTGCGGTCCGAACTCTATCACATGTGTCAGTATTCTCTGATCTTAATGTGTGGTCCACACATTTTTGGGTGCGGCCACATATTTCCTCTTATGGTCGCAGATTAGCAGCGCACTGACAGGCTCAAACTTCAAAGAGTTGACATTTTTACACTTTTGAAAGAACATAATTGTGCGGTCCGCATGTGAAATGTGCGACCGCCAATGTCCTCCTGCTATGGCACATAGAATTGTGCAGTTCGCATATCTTTGAACACTCAGCCATTTTTTAGTTCACCCTTCTTGAAAGTCACACTCAACCCTGTAGCACACTTCAAATCACGTGAGAACACAAATAACATCTCACTACAAAAGAAAAGGAAAAGAACATGGGTTGCCTCACAAGAAGCGCCTAATTTAATGTCACACCAAAAAGCAATATCAAAGCTCCCTCAGGTGAAGTAAATGGTCGACACCATGTGGCTATCTCCAATCTTGCCCAAGTAGTGCTTCACCCAGTGACCATTGACTCATAATACTTCATCTTTCTTTTTCTTCAAGTCTAATGTACCAAAATGTGTCACACCAACAATTTCAAATGGACCACTCCACTTGGAGTTTACCTTCCCGGGAAACATTCTCAACGTTGAGTTAAACAACATTACTAGATCGCCACCTTGAACTCTTTGTCACAAATGTATTTGTCATGAAGATATTTCATCTTTTCTTTATAAAATGACGAACTCGCATATGCATGGTACCCAAACTCATCCAATTCATTCAAATGTGCGCCCCTCAAGTTAGCGGCTACATCCCAATCAAGATTAACCTTCTTTAAAGCCCACATTGCCTTGTGCTCTAGTTCCACCGGAAGAGGACATGATTTGTCGAACACCACTTTAAAAACAATGATATTCTTTACAAGAAGTGGAGTAAATGGATTGGAAACCGGTATGGGGACATCCTGATAGGTGTTTTGTAATACGTCTGATAAACCCATAACGCATCATCAAGCTTCTTGGACCAATCCGTCTGATTAGCATTCATCATTTTAGGCAAGTTACTCTTTATCTCCCGGTTGGAGGCTTCCACTTGCCCATTATCTTGTGGGTGAGAGGGAGTCATGATCTTGTGAGTAACACCATACTTGCTAAGTAAAGTGTCAAAAGCTTTGTTGCAAAAGTGTGATCCCCCATTGCTTATGATTGCACGTGAAGTACCAAATCTTGTGAAAATATTCTTCCTCAAGAAAGCCACTACACTTCTTGCCTCATTGTTGGGTAAAGCGACAGCCTCAACCCATTTGGACACATAATCTACCACGACCAAGATGTAGGTATTTCCACAAGAGCTCAAAAAAGGGCCCATGATGTCAATTCCCCAAACATCGAAAATATCAATCTCAAAAATGTTTGTGAGAGGCATTTCATTTTTCCTTGACATTCCACCGGCCCGTTGACATTCATCACATCTTTTCACCAACTCACCAGCATCCTAGTAAAGAGCAGCCCAATAGAAACCACAACTAAGCACTTGGTCGCCGTTCTTGCTCCACCATGATGACAACCATCTGGCAAAGAGTGACAAGCCCCAAGAATATCACCCTGCTGGTCTTCTGGTACATACCTCCTAATTATCCCGTCCATACAAATCCGAAAAAGGCATGGTTCATCTTAATAATAATCTTGACAATCTCTTTTGAGCTTCTTCCTTTTGCTTGAAGATAAGTCGTCCGAAATGATTCCACGCACAAGAAAATTTGTCAAGTCCTCTAACCATGGCACATCTTTCATTGAAATTGCCAAAAGTTGCTCTTCGGGGAAGGAGTCATTTATTTTAAGTCGATCATTTGGACTCCCCTCCTCCTCCAAACGAGAAAAGTGGTCCACCACTTCATTGTGACTACCTTTCCTATCTTGGATGTCAACATGAAATTCTTGTCACAAGAGTACCCATCTCATCAAATCGAGCTTTGGAGTCCTTTTTGCTCATAAGATAATGAAGCTCCACATGGTTCGTGTGGACAATAACTTTGGTACCCATCAAGTACGGGCAAAATTGCTCAATTTCAAATAGAATAATGATATAGTTGACTTGGGCACTTTTCATGGTCTTACTAGCATAGTAGACCAACTGGAAAATCTTATTGATACATTGCCCCAAATCATTCCTCACCGCTACGTAACTTGCATCACACATGAGCTCAAAAGGCACACTCCAATTTGGAGCGGTGATGATGGGAGTAGTTGTAAACTTGAGCTTTAACAATTCGAAAGCTATCACACAATCATCATTGAAATTGAACTTGGCATCTTTCTCGAGGAGATTGCACAATGGGTTCACCACTTTAGAGAAATCATTGATAAAGCGTCGGTAAAAACCCGCATGGCCTAGGAACTTCGCACACCCTTCACTGAAGTTGGGGGTGGAAGATTAGAAATCACCTGAATCTTTGCCTTGTCAACTTCACTTCCATTCCTTGACCTTTTATGGCCAAGGAATATACCTTCATCAACCATGAGGAAGACAATGATGAGTACCAAGTTGGTTTTGTCACATCTAGCGAACACTTTGTCCAAATTAGCAAGACAATCATCCATGAAAACCTCAAGGTAGTCCTCCACCATGTCCATGAAATTAGCCATCATACACCATTGAAATGTCACTGGTGTATTGCACAAACCAAATGGCATCCGCATGAAAGAAAAAGTACCACAGGGACATGTAAATGTTATTTTCTTTTGAACTTCTAGAGCAATGATAATTTGGTTGTAACCCGAATACCCATCAAGAAAGCAGTATAAAGCACGACCAGCTAATCTATCGAGCATTTGATCTAATAAAAGAAGTGGAAAGTTATCCTTCCTTGTTACTTTGTTGAGCTTGTGATTATACATACACACCCTCCATCCGGTCACCGTTCTTATAGGCATCAATTCATTCCTATCATTGGTAACCACCATCATGCCCCCTTCTTTGGGACACATCGAACATGAGAGGTCCATGAACTATCGGAGATAGGGTAGAAAACCCCGGCATCCAACCACTTGATAATCTCCTTCTTGACAACTTCTTGCGTAGCCTCATTGAGTATTCTTTGATGTATAATGGCTGGTATAGGGCCATCTTCCAACTAGATCTTATGCTTGCAAAAGGTGGGGCTTATACCCCAAATATCCGTCAAGGTCCACCCAATAGATTTCTTTCTCTTTTGTAACACTGCCAATGTGGAATCTACCTGCACGTTAGTCAAACAAGAGGAAAGAATAACTGATAAAGCAGAACAACGGCCAAGAAATTCATAATAAAGGTGTGGAGGCAATGTCTTCAACTCCAAGGTAGGTGGCTCTTCAATAGAAGGCTTTGTATTGAAGAGATTAGATTTTTAAAGTGAATATTTTTTATTTGAACATAGATTCAGAGACGGATTTTAGTAAAATTAGTATGGTTGGACTCGTATTCAAATGGGTTTCCAGAATTTGTGAGTTTTGTCGGGTTCCGAGATGGGGGTGCAGGTTGACATTTTTGTTGACTTTGGATATTTGATTAGAGATTCGACCTTTATTGTTTGGGTTTGTTTCCTATGACATTATTTGATATTTTTGAGTTGTTTTTGGATAGGTTCAAGCCGTTTGGAGGTCATTTGTTTCGGGATGGTGCTTCCAGAATATTGATTTGCCTCACTTGAGGTAAGTATATTACCTAAACTTGGTTGAGACACTAGTCGCTTGAGTTATTTGTGATATCTACGTGCTACGGGTGGCGCACATGTGCTGGGTTGAGCCCATATGCATGCATTGGGGTATTTATTCATGCTCGGGGTAGTGCTCAGGCTGTGATATATCTTGAACTTATTGCTAAGCATTATGCTGTGATGTTTCTTATACTTGTACCCCGTTATGAGCTATTTGAGCCATGTTTGAGGTTACACAGAGGTTAATATCCTGATTGAACCTGATAATTACTACATTCGTGATGTAGTTGTCTGATTTGAACTATGGTAGTGCACTTTGCACATGCATACACCTTAGCATGTCACTAATAATAGTCCCGGAGTATGAAATTTGATGCCCATTGATCATGTACATGTTGTCTTCTATATCTGCTTTCCGTGTGATATGATTTGACTGGTAGCCCGTGACTATGCCGGGCAAATTGTGATATTGAGCATGTGACCATATCAGACGGATTGTGATATTGAGCATGTAAGCACATTCGGAGGATTGTGATATTGATCTTGTGACCACGTCAAACAGATTGTGATATTGGCACGTGAGTTTTCCGTGCAATACATGAGTTGTCTGTTCGGTTGATATTGTTAGCACGTGAGTAGTCCATGCAGATTCGAATATTATTGTTATTGGCATGTGAGTTATTCGTGCGGTTGATATTATTAGATCATGAGTTGTCCACGCAGCGTATGTATATGGATCCTTCCCCCTAGGGTTGTGCTCTCACGTTCCTTCTTGACGGTGTACACATGGATTGTGAGAAACTAATAGATTTCTGGTTGATGTGTGCCTTGGGAAGGCTGATCGGTGGTTTGGTTCGATTATTGAGATTCTGATGTGGGCCTTAGAGCCGTGTTGTGATTAATATTTATATCAGATTTGGCGCTTCGATAGATTTATGTTAGGTTATTGCATTTCTTCTTTACTTATAGTTTCCTTGGATGGTTACCTGATTTATTTGCATATCATCATTATATATGTTTTATTACTTACTGAGCAGAGTACGTTAAGAAAATTAAGCGCACAAGGTAGTTTAATCCATGATTTCAAGATTTGATTATATTATTGTTATGCTCTTGTTGCAATTATGAACTACACATCAGATTAGCGAGTATCATTTATAAATCTTACTTATGTTACCTCATCGAGGTTAGTTATGATACTTGCTGAGTACATGGGGTTGGTATTACTCATATTACACTTCTACACCTTACGTGTAGATCTTTGAGCTGAGATGTTGTAGATGACGGGATCCGGCATGAAGGTGTACTTGCTTTTAAGGATATAGCTACCACTTATCCTTGGTAGTTTTAGATTTGTAATTTGTTCATGTATATTTCAAATAGATGTTATATTTATTTTCACACCAGCTTTATAAATCCCAGTCTTAGATGCTCACGACTTGTTCTATCACTCCTTGGATTATTCTATGGGAATTCAGTTATTTCATTTATTGATTTCTTATTATTTTCATTAGAACTGTGTTGACTATTGTTTGACTTACCTAGTGGGTTGGGATAGGTACCATCACGACTAAGTGGATTCGGGTCGTGATATGTTGGTATTAGAGCTCTAGGTTCATAGGTTCTATGAGTCATGAGCAAGTGTCTAGCATAGTCTTGGAAATAAGTATGATGACGTCCATACCTATCTTCGAAAGACTACAGGGCATCTAGGAAACTTCACATCTTTATTTCCTTATCGTGCGGCATTGATTTAGTTTGAAGTGTATCCCTTTGAATTCCTTCCATCCGCTCATATTTGCGTCGATGACTTGTCATTTCATGAATGAGGTGCGAGATATGTTCTTTGTGTTGAATTGATTGGGCCAGTTGGTAGTTCCATATTGTGTTAATATATGCTTTTGGACTTATATGTTTGGTAGTGTCCCTAGGAGTGGGATTGATAGCTCAGAGAGTGGTTGAGTAGCAATATGATGAGTATTTTGTGACTGTGGGGTGTGCTTAGATAGTTGGAATGTGATAAGAAGAATGTTGCTTGGGATGCGAAAACACAATGGATGCTTTATTTCTATCTTGATGTGTGGTACAATCTCGAGATATGTGCATGTTGAGGGGTCTTTCA
The DNA here is from genome assembly GCA_000715115.1 of Nicotiana otophora. Taxonomy (NCBI): domain Eukaryota; kingdom Viridiplantae; phylum Streptophyta; class Magnoliopsida; order Solanales; family Solanaceae; genus Nicotiana; species Nicotiana otophora. The sequence goes on from AWOL01S0014542.1 coordinate 10,631, forward strand.
TGTTGTTGATTTGTGGAATGAAGTGGATTGTTATGTCTTGCTGATGAGTTCAGATTCGGGAGGATTTAGTGATTGTATAGTGGTTGTGGACATGAAAGGGCATAGAGAGATGTCAGTTTGAGGCAAAGCAGGTGGATTATCTTATGCGGGATGTTTTGAGTTGTGTGATCCTTATGATGTATGAGGAGATGTTCCTTCCTATCAGTAGAGTATGTGCTGTAATTTGAGTTAGTATCGCTTGGGGAAGTTCGTACTGCAATCGCGAGGATGGATATGTGCTTAACAGATGATTTGAGCTATTTTTATTGTTAGAGCTACATGAGCGTATGAAGGACTTATTTGAATTACAGTGAGATATTATGGCAGTTGTGGAGTAAGGGTATTGTGGGTTTTCGCAATTTCGATTATGATTCCCAACACATTCACCACCTTGTGTGCGGTATGGCGTCCGATCAATACACGATCGGCTTGGACATCTCATGCGATACATCAACCAAATAACAATTTCATTTACAATTCTAACACAGTCAATGCCATGTGTGCGGCATGGCGTCCGATCACGACCCGATCGGCTAGGCTGTCTCATGTGATACATCAACCAAATCACAATTTCAATTACAATTCTAACACAATCACCGCCATGTGTGTGGCATGGCATTCGAATACGACCCGATCGGGTTGGCCGTCTCATGTGAGACATCACCCTTTTCTATCAATCACCCCGTTTCATAATTCCTGCACATCTCTTCATTTCATTGGCACTAATGGTAACAATTGTATTATTTCTCTTGGCACATTTTCCGTGTTTCATATTTCACATTTCATATTTCATATTTCACATTTCGTATTACATGATTCATGTTTCATGCATGACTTTTCACTTTCAACCATAATCATGGACTTTCCAACAACAAGGCATTTCTATTCAAGACATCTAAGCACACATTTGAGCAAATAGGAGTTTTAGGCACATTACGATTTCTTACACAAGCTTTCAATAGCTTTCCTTTGAAACACAACTCGAGGTCAAGGAATTTAGATATGCAAGCCCTACTTTGAACACATTCTCAAATAGTAGTACAACATAACAAGAGCATTTGAATTACATATTGATCACGAATGTCTTTTGACACCAGCTTATCCAGGTAATCGATTCACAATAAGCAACTCGGGACTTACATGGATATTGTGGGGTTAAATTTTAAGAGAAGAGTTTAGCCAACATACCTTACTTGAGCTTCCTTATCTCTAAATGTTCCGAAAATCTTAGAAACTTCAATCTATTTTAGAAAAGTAGCAAATTGAACCAAAATTACTAAGATGATCATGGTTCTAGCTCATTTGAGCATTTTATCAAGCACTATGTGTACTGGCTGAAGACTGAGCAAAAGACTGGGATGGCCCTAATGACCCTCTCTTGAATGTTGATCTACCACCACCAAATGAATTACAAAAGTTGCCCACGAACTAGGCCTTGCTGCTACCCTCTCGCACAATTCTGTTCTTCAACTTACGATTCTTTGTAGCTTGAGCAAATGCTACCATCTTTCCATAGTTCATGTCAATATTCAAGGTAGCTGAAGAGGCCTTTTTGATAACCAAAAGGCTAACGCCCTGCACAAACTGACATACTCTAGCCTCCATAGTGGACAACATGTGAATAACATACTTGGACTGGCGCGCAAACTACATATGGTACTCCCACGCACTCTTGCTACCCTGTTTTAGGTTCTCAAACTCTGCAGCACAGGCTGCCTTAATCTTGGTAGGCAAGAAATGATCTATGAAAGAGTCGACAAATTCACTCCACCTCGCCGAAGGGCTCCCCTCCTCACGGGAGTCCTCCCACATCTCAAACCAAGAAAAGGCCACCCCCTTGAGGCGGTAGGAGGCCAACTCCACTCCCTCTGCCTTAGTAGCACGCATAACCCTGAGGGTCTTATGTATCTCAGCGATGCAATCCGGAGGATCCTCTTCTGGATCAGTACCCGTGAATACTGGAGGATCTAACTGAAGAAACATGTTAACCCTGGAACCAATAGAGTCCCCTTACTGACTAGAAGAAGAGGGGCCAACATTCGACATCTAGGCCTGGGAAGCCACTATTTGAGCCAACATCAGTATTGCTCCCCTAAAATCCCCATAAAAAATAACGGGACCGGATGCTGGGGCTGGAGGTGGAACCGGAATATCAAGTGGAGGATTCGTTGCACCCTCGTTAGCTGTAGGAACTGGTGCACCCTAAGAAAGAATAGTAATACCAAGCGGTGTAGTAATCAGGGGAATATCCTCACCCCTTGGGTGTTCACCTGCATCATCACTGATAGAATCCACTGCCACTCATGGGGTAACATCAGTTCCTTGGCCAGCTCTTGCCTTCTTCTTAGGTGCCATTTACTGAAAGTTAGAGCAATGCACGAGTTAAAGGAGGAACAATCATACAATCAGCTTTATCGCACGATAAAGAACATCAAAGAAGAGTATTATTCCTAAATGTCGTAGTAGCCTCCTAATTATTGATGTGGTCGACAACACACCGATAAGAAGGACTCTAATAGACATGGCTCCGAGATATCCTATGACACTTTAAAACCTTAGGCTCTGATACCATGTTTGTCACGCCCCAAACTTGGGAGCGCGAACGGCGCTCAACTGAGTGAACCCGGTCAAGAAAGCCTGTTAAATACATTCTACCCAAACTTGCCCATGATTTAAAGAGAACACATATCTTTGTTAATTAAAGGAGATCATGTAGACAATACCAAATTCATTACCATTAGTTAATTCATTTAATAAGTCTTAAAATGCACACATTCTCATGTTTTGAAGTGGAACAAGTGATCAAAACATAACATAATTTGTTTGACTTTCCCATCACCCATATACAACCGCATTATGTCTACGGAGCCTCTAATAAACACAAAGAGTATAGTGATAGTACCGATAACAAGGCTCTGGCTATACCTTAAAATATAATGATATAATGAACAAAGGATATATGACCCCGAGGGAAGTGGGGCTCACCAAGTCAGTTGGGAAGAGAGTGTGCTGCTATAACTGATCAGTGCAGCCTGCTGTGGAACCACATGCATCCATGAAAGATGTAGCGCCCCCAGAAAAAAGGACATTAGTATTGTCGAATAGTACTAGTATATATGACTAAACACCCTCTCATAAGAATGAACAGTATTTGCAAGTTAGGACAATCATGATATCAGTTAAAGCCTCAAGTAGTTACCAAATATCAAATTAGGAATGAGATAAGTTTTCAAGTAAATTTCCACATTTTAAGTTGGGAAACCTTTAGTACCAATATACAACTATTCACAGTTTTTATTATAATTTCCAATATAGTCACCACCATGTGTGCGACATGGCATCTGATCACGACCCGATCGACTAGGCTGTCTCATGTGATACATCATCATTTTCTATCAATCACCCTGTTTCATAGTTCTTTCACATCTCTTCATTTTATTGGCACTAGTGTTCACAATTGTATTATTTCTCTTGGCACGTTGGC
>AWOL01S0014543.1:0-11992 GCA_000715115.1 Nicotiana otophora
AATAATATATCAGTTTCTCTCTATACTTGTCTTTACTTTACTGTCTTTATTTTATAACAAGAATTTATTTTTGAAATATCAATTTTACCTCTGTTCGTACCCTTGTTTGTACACCCAACTCTCATTTCTAAACAATAGTGAGTAATAAATATATGGTAAGTAAAATTTATCATCCTATATTTAACTTGTTGTGGCTGCAAAGGGTCGTTTGGATTGGCTTAAAAGAAGTGGTTTTTAAGTTAAGTGTTTGAAAGCACTTTATAAGTGCTGGAACTTATTTTATAAATAAGCAGTTACGTATTTGAATAAAAGTGTTGAAACTTAAAACAAGCTGATGAAGTGTTTGGTAAACAAATGCTGGTAAGCACTTTTTCTTGTTAAAATAACTGTATCCTTAAAGTTGTTAACATTATAAAGAAGATGATGACTATAATATTATATTTTCCGTTTATAGCTTCAAATTCAGGGGTAATACGCAAATTCATTGAATGATTTGATTTTAGAATATAGTTACACCAATTAAAAAAAAAGGAAGGATTCAACGACCAAAAAAATTAAATGTTATGGAACCAAAAAAAGAAGCCAAAAGAACAATATTTACAAAATATTGGAATGTATCAAACATTATTTAAAAAACTATTGTTTGCTTCACGATTAAGAACTTCAAGAAATTGACAAATACTGGAGAATGGAGAAAAAAATAGTATGTTCTAGGGTTTTAACTTAGGGGTAATTTTGGAATTAAGAAAAATTATAAGGGATAAGAATGCAATATCTTTGGTCAAAGCAATATTGCTTTTAAGCCAATTTAGAAAAAGTTGGGTTTTCCAACTTATTGGTTTTGGCTTTTTTTTAAGCAGATTTTAACTTTTTTTAAGCTCATTTTTTAGTTGCCAAACACTTCCACAAGTTAAAAACTGCTTAAAAGCTTGTTTGACCAGCTTTTAAACCCATTCAAACAGGCTCATATTCATTTCAAATCGATAGTTCCTGACATTTGGCTTCTACTAATAGTAGGGGTGGGTGTCTCGGTTCGGACAGTTATTTTCTAAAATTTGTATCATATTAATTTTTTAATTATTCTATTATGTATGACAAAAATTAGACTTTTCGAAACCGTCCCAATCATGTGGGTTTCTCTTCGGTATCGGTACGATTCGATTATTTTTCAGTATTTTTTCTAAATGTCATGTAAAAGTCACTAGTACAAGTAGAATGCAATAACATACGTACTTTTATAGGACTTAACAAACTCTCTAGATATTTTTACTGTTTAAAGGATGATAAATTAAGAAAATATAAAAGATGGTCAGAGTATACATTCATCAACTATTCTAGAGCAGCGTAAAAGAAACTAAACAAAGACAAGAAAACATAAATCACTCGAGTGAAAAGATATTAACCAAGTTGAAACTCAAGAATAAAGTTTATACAAGATTAAATATTCAAAAAGATAAATCTAAATCATACGAAAGGAAACATATTCAATACATTGTAGTTTGCTACTAATCACTAGAATACCTTGTGTCTTGCTAGTGAATATGCTGAAAATGTAGTTTCAATAGGAGTAACATTATAGGTTTGGGAGTTAGAATTTTGAGTTTAATTACTTGTTGGCTTGTAACTGTTTTCACAAGTTTAAGGCCCAAGAAAAATTTTAATGCATTATTATTTTAAACTTAATATATAAATATATTTTTCACATGTAAATTTATTCGATACGGTTCGGTATTTTTTTGATTTATTTTTATAAAATAAAAAACTTATCCTAATTATAGATACGGTTATAGATTTATATAAAAACCTAAGATTTTATTAAAAGAAACTTAAAAGTCGGTTCGGTACGATACAATTCGATCGATTTAGTCAGTTTTTAAATATTTACTGACACCCCTAACTAATAATGTTGTGTCTAATTTTCTTTGCTTTAATTTTCAAGCAAAGAACGAGACTTGTTTTAGAATGAAACATCATTAAAATTTAGGTCTAATTTGTCCTTTTTTTTTTGGAGCGTGGAAAATTAGTTTCCTGAATCATGATTACAAGTTTTAACTATCTTGTATACGGTCGAAATCGGTCTCGCCTATGACATGGCAGGTCAGGCTCGAAACTTGGCAATAAAGGGCTGAAGATCGACTCCAAATCCTACCGGGCTAGAATCCGGGTCAGAACGCCTACCTTCGAGAACATTGAGTCCGTGATCCCGGAGTCGACCGTAACTCCGAATGAGCTCGAAGAAATATTGTTAGCATAACCAATAGAAGACCGAAATATCTGTGACCGGTCGGATACTAAGGCGGAAATCTCGACACGTATCAATAAGGAACCGGCAATCAGCAAATCAAGAAATATTTTACCTTATATATATATATATATATATATATATATATATATATATATATATAAATAAAGCTGGGCATAGTAAATCTAATGTGGCATCTTCCAGAAATGAGGATTGCTATTTATCTTTTTTCCTGTTTTTTTATTTTATTCCTAAATTTTTCTACTTATGTTCTCTAATATGATAAACAAAAATGTAATATTCTTCCGAAAAGATTGAAACGGTTGCAAACAGTTACTCCATTCGTTTCAATTTATGTGCACCCATTTGACTGGACACAGAGTTTAAGAAAAAAAGAGAGGACTTTTGAACTTGTGGTGTAAAATGAGACAAATATATTTTGTGTGATATAAATTATTGCATAAAGGTAAATTATTTCCAAATAGGTAAAAAGATCATTCTTTTTGGCACAAACTAAAAAGGAAATAGGCTAACATAAATTGAAACGGAGGAAGTAATAAAAAGTGAAAATGTTGCAAAAATAATTAATAAAAAACGGTAGCAATTTGAACGGATGTCTGCCCGGATAAGAAAAAGTTTGCAACGGTGAATATAATGGTGTCAATTAGTATATGCCACTCTTCCTCCTCGAAACCAATCTTTCAACCCATTTTCCTCTGGTTCATAATTACCTGGAACTTGAGGGAAGCTTGGGTTCTTTATAGCTTTTCAAATGGAGAAGCTATATACAGAGTTTCTCTCTTTCAATCTTCTAGCAAATTGAATATGGCATGTGGTGTATATTTCTGTATCTTTTTTATCTTTATAAGAAAATTTATACTCGCTGTTACTGTATTTTGATTCTTGAAGATGAGATCTCCTTTTGTACTTTCCTTATGTCAGTCTAATTGGATTGTGTGTATGCTATATTTGTTTAATTTGCTGATATTTTATTTTCATTATTCTACTGCCTTAGGCATAGAAGATGTGTTACCTATATATATATATATATATATATATATATATGCCTCTCCCTAATGCATAGTTCTTGGTAACTTGACCAATATTTCTTTTTTTTGAGTCTTTTATCATATATTCATCAATTGCTTTTACTTCTTGGTTTCATTGCTCTACTGGATTGATTAAAAAACAACCTCAATTCCAGAAATAATAGTGTTGCAGGAAGAAGCCACATCATAAAGACATTTACATGTTAAGTCCGTTGTCTCAGAGATTATTAAGGTAAAAAGCTACTTAAAGAAAATTTATCGTTGATTTCGATTGTGATTTAACATATTTTAGTATTTTCACCTTATTTTATTGTCCTTCAATAACATTAATTTTAATTTACTTTTCAGTAACTGAGAAAATACATATGAAGATGACTTAGAGATATGGTTCCATAAATCTGGTGGCATTCAGATATCGTGAATCGTTTTTCTTTCTAACTTCTCTTGGAAGTGTTCTTACGACACAATTTCATAAGTTTGAAGTGTTTAGTTGGATAATTTTTATTCGAAGTTCTAATTATGTGAAAGGTATAAACGGAAGAAAAAAACCTTATCTTGAATATTTCTGTTGGAAAGAAAAAAGAACAAAGCAATATCCCATTTTTGTACACTCATGAATGAGGTTTTTTCTTCTTCATTTTCGGGCTCTCCTTCTCTGGTACTTGAATTTCCTTTTTTTTTTGATGATTTACTTTTTTCAATTTATATGATGAGTAATTAAAAAATTAAAATATAAAGAAGCAACTTTTTGGAAGTTCTGTGAAAAATAAGTGAAGAAGATGGAGACATTTAGGTAACAAGAGGAGTAAAGTTTGAACCAAAAAAAAAAGGCAAGAGGAGTAAAGTTTTGGATTTTTTAGAGTAACAGTACGAACGAGAATGAAAAAAATAAAGAAGAAGAAAAAAAAAAAAATATATAAGGGAAATACAGTAGTAGAAAATATCTAGAACGACAGCTTATTTAGGGAATTTGAGAATTGAGGAGGAGATCAAGAAATATAAACGAAAAGAATAAAGCAATGGAAAAATGAAAAAGAATATGAAAATAAGTACCTAACCAAATCGTGGTTCTATTTTGGTTTAATTACTTTTCCTTTCATGTTTTATTATATTTGAGAAGCAAAATTTAGAAAAACAAAAGTTTTACTATTTAATGGAAGAAAGAAAATCAATATCTAATTCTAATAAAAATATTTATAGTTGTGATTTAATCAATTTATAGAATTAGTTTTTACATGCATATATATTATATATTTGACATAAAATATCTTTTCAATCACGACAAAGTAAACAATTTTATTTTAAAAAAACTTACTGACATCATTTATAGTCGTGCGAAACACGAGAAAATTCACTAGTTGTACATAAAGTAGGGTTCATCTACTATATAAAGAGGGTCTAATAATTCATTTAGCACGTTGTAACACGCATTCCAAAAAATATATATTATTATTCTCTTTAAGCTCTTATTCTTCTGTGTTTTGATACCGATCGAAGTGCATTCGGCTCGAGGGTGGTTGACCTTCCAAGGCTGAAATTATCCAATTCGTGTGGTTTGCATTTACTTTATCGTTATTTATTCCAATTACAATCTAATTTATCATTTTGTGTCAAGTTAATCCACATATCCTTAACACCACTTACAAATTCAATTGTTATCCGATTTTTAGGGTAAATAGTTTGGCGTCCACCGTGGGACGAAGGATAATAGTGGTTATTTGATACAAATCTCCATAACACACTACTTTACGCTTGTTCTTTGAAGTGTCTTTAATTTCAGGTTAAAACACAAAATGTCAAACTCTCAATCAGCACCCCTACATGTTGACAATGAGTCCGGTCATCACGGTAAAAATAACAACATTGCGCCCGGTGATGAGGTATCGCCCGTTGATCCCATTGGAATTTCGGTCGCGGACCCGATTGACGCTAATTCACATGTGGCTATTAATACAAACCCGCCTACTGATCCCGAGAATAGCGTCTGTGGTGGAGCCCGATCGGCAGCTCAAAATACACAAATATTGGAGGTGACGGGATCAATTTACGGGTGATCTTCGAAATGTTGCAAGCTCAACAGGCAGCGATAGCTCAGTTACAGAACCAAAGCCGTGCACCGAGTAGAATTGAGCCCGATACGTCCCGGGAAGTCATCCGCAAGGATGAACTGGTCATAGAAAGGCCGAATAAAAACGAATCGGAGACTAACCCCGAAATCATAAAGATGCTCGAGGAAATGACAAAATGGGTAGAATCAGGGGAGAAAAAAATCGAAGATAATGATAACAATGTGGAAACCTACAATTCCAGGGTCAACCAAATCCCAGGAGCACCGCCGATATTGAAAGGCCTGGATTCCAAGAAGTTTGTGCAAAAACCTTTTCCTCCGAGTGCGGCTCCAAAGCCAATCCCTAAGAAGTTCCGCATGCCCGAGATTCCTAAGTACAACGGAACGACCGATCCAAATGAGCATGTAACCTCCCACACATGTGCCATCAAAGGGAACGACTTGGAGGATGACGAGATCGAGTCTGTCTTGTTGAAGAAGTTTGGAGAGACCCTGTCAAAAGGAGTTATGATATGGTACCACAACTTACCTCCTAATTCTATTGATTCATTTGCTATGATTGCAAATTCTTTAGTGAAAGCACACGCCGGAACCATCAAGGTCGAGACCAGGAAATCAGACCTTTTTAATGTAAAACAGAGGGATAATGAGATACTCAGAGAGTTCGTGTCCCGGTTTAAAATAGACCGGAAGGACCTGTCACCGGTCGCTGATGATTGGGCCGTTCAGGCTTTCACTGTCACGACCCAAAATCCCAACCTGTCGTGATGGCGCCTATCTCAATACTAGGCAAGCCGATAATCTCGATAAACCATAATTTCTCTTAAGTTTGAAAATACAATAATTTAATATAATACAAAATTCCATAAATACTGACACGAATACTCCCCAAAACCTGGTGTCACTAAGTACATGAGCATCTAATATGAATACAAGTCTGGAAAATACGGTCTATAACAGTCTGAGACCAAATACAATAAACAAGGAGATAGAGAAGGAGAGACAAGGTATGCGAAATACGGCAACTACCTCAAAATCTCCTGAAAATCAGCTGTACGGAAGAATCAACACCCGCTATGTCCGGGAATACCTGAATCTGCACACGAAGTGTAGGGTGTAGTATGAGTACAACCAACTCAGTAAGTAACAATAATAAATAAAGAACTGAAGATAGTGACGAGCTACACAGCTACAGTTCATATTCAGTAGTTCCAGCAAAGAATAGACGTGCTTTCAAATATGGCAGTTTACTGTCAAATCAATTTTTATACAGTTCATGTTCATGTAATTCGTATATAAAATCTTTCAGAGATTTCACAACAATGACAGATAGCAACTAGGTGCAACAACAAACGGAAATCAAGTACAACCTCTCAGAACAATAATCACTCACTGGGCTCCCAACCCTCATCACTCATTGGGCTCCCAACCCTCATCACTCACACTCAATGGGTACCTGCGCTCATTGGGGGTGTACATACTCCGGAAGGGCTCCTACAACCCAAGCGCTATAATCTGCATAGACAACTCACGTGCTGCACGAATAACTCACGTGCTATAATATAAATATCTGGATCCGCACGGCCAACTTACGTGTTGCACGGACAACTCACGTGCTATAATATAATATAAAGATCCGCACGGCCAACTCATGTGCTTCACAGCTAACTCACATGCTATAGTATCAATATCTCACAATCAGGCTCTCGGCCTCACTTAGTCATAAATCTCTCCAGTCTCTCAGGTTCTCAATAATCATGAAATCAGCCCAAACAACAATGATATGATGTATCAATAATAATAACAGAGACTGAGCTAAAATGTGCAAGTAAAAACTGAGACTGAGTACATATATCATTTAGCAGGCAATTCAACAAGTACGCGACCTCTGTGGGTCCCAACAGTACTATTACATAGCCTAAGCATAATTTACAGTCAAACTTTATCAACACATAGAGAGCATAGAGCTAACAACAAATTATTCAACTTTACATTTTTCGGGACGGACCAAGTAACAATCCCCTCGGTGCACGCCCACACGCCCGTCACCTAGCATGTGTGTCACCTTAAAAATAATCACATGATACCAAAATTCGGGGTTTCATATCCTCGAGACCAGATTTATAACTATTACTTATCTCAGAGCGTGAAATTCTTTACTCTGCTATGCCTTTGCCTCGCAAATCGGCCTCCGAATGCCTTGAATCTAATCACAGTTTCAGTCAATAAAATTTATTGGAATTAACTCCATAAGAAAATGCTAATTTTCCATAAAAATCCGAATTTTAGCTCAAAAATTACCTGTGGGGTCCACATCTCGAAACTCGACAAAAGTTACAAAATTCGGAAGTCCATTCAACCCCGAGTCTAACCATGCCAATTTTATAAAAATCCGACCCCAACTCGACCCTCAAATCTTCAATTTAAACTAAGAAGGTTGTAAAACTTTTCCAACTTAATTCACCAATTAAATGATAAAAATAACCATGGATTCGGGTAATTTAACCAATATTGAGTTAAGAACACTTACTCCGTTGTTTTCCTTGAAAAACTCCCGAAAATCGCCTCTTCCCGAGCTCAAATCCGTCAAAAATTAAAAATGGGACAAAGTCCCATTTTCAGAACTTAAACTCTCTATCCAGACCTCTCTTCTTCGTGAACGCGACAGGTCCCTCGCGTTTGCGAAGCACAACTCAACTTCCCACAAATTTAACCCTTCGCGAACACGATCGTGGCTTTGTGAATGTGAAGCTTTGCAAATCTTACCCTTCGCGAACGCGACCACGGATTCGCGAACACGAAGATTTACCAGCTCAGACCTTCGCGAATGCGACTGCCACTTCGCGAACGCGTAGAACAAGGACCTGGGGGTTCCCACTAGCCTAACTCCTCTCCTCTCCGCGAACGCGACACCTCTCACGCATTCGCGATGCACACACAGACCATACCTTCGCGTTCGCGTTCGCGTTCACGTCCTCCCCTTCGCGGCGCGAAGAACAAAACCTCACATCCAGAAAACACTCTTCTAGAACGCGAGGTCCCACTCGCGAACGCGAAAGAGAAAAATCAGAAAAATGCAGCAGCAGATATCAGCAATCTCACCAAGGCCAAAAATGATCCGTTAACCATCCAAAACTCACCCGAACACCTCGGGACCTCAACCAAATATACCAACAAGTCCTAAAACATTATACGGACTTAGTCAAACCCTCAAATCACCTCAAACAACGTTAAAACCATGAATTACACCCTAATTCAAGCCTAATGAACTTTGAAATTTCTAGTTTCTACAAACGACTCCGGAACCTATCAATTCACGTCCGATTGACCTTAAATTTTGCACACAGGTCATAAATGACATAACGGAGGTATTCAAATTTTCAGAATCGGATTCCGACCCTGATATCAAAAAGTGAACCCCCGGTCAAACTTCCCAAAAATTCAACTTTCGATATTTCAAGCTTAATTCCTCTACGGACCTCCAAATAATATTCCGGACACGCTTCTAAGCCCAAAATTACCATTCGGAGCTATTGGAATCATCAAAATTCAAATCCGAGGTCATTTACACATAGGTCCATATCCAGTCCACTTTTATAACTTAAATTTTCAATTATGAGACTAAGTGTCTCATTTCACTCCAAATTCCTTCCGGACCCGAACCCACTAACCCGGTAAGTCATAAAACAACTATAAAGCATAAATTGAGTAGTAAATGGGGGAACAAGGTTATAATACTCAAAACGACCGGCTGGGTCGTTACATTCTCCCCTTCTTAAACAAACGTTCATCCTCGAACGGGTTTAGAACAATACCGGGAGTCTCAAATAAGTGTGGATATTTGCTCCGCATCTCCTGCTCAATCTCCCAAGTAGCTTCTCCGGCTGGCTGGCCTCTCCACTGCACCTTCACTGATGTTATGCTCTTTGACCTCAGCTTTCTAACCTGCCGGTCTAAAATAGCCATCGGTTTCACGTCATAAGTCAAATTACCGTCCAACTGTACTGTACTAAAATCCACAATATGAGACGGATCCCCGACATACTTTCGGAGCATGGATACATGAAACACTGGATGAACACCTGATAGACTAGGTGGCAAAGCAAGTTCATAAGCCACCTCTCCAATTTTCTTTAGTATCTCAAAAGGCCCAATATACCGAGGGCTCAACTTGCCCCTCTTCCCGAACCTCATCACACCCTTCATGGCTGAAAGCTTGAGCAGAACCTTCTCCCCCACCATGTGAACAACATCACGAACCTTCCTGTCGACATAACTCTTCTGCCTAGACTGTGCCATGCGAAGCCGTTCCTGAATCACTTTGACCTTCTCTAAAGCATCCTGAACCAAGTCAGTACCCAATAGCCTAACCTCACCCGGCTCAAACCAACTCACCGGAGATCAGCACCGTCTCACATACAAAGCTTCATATGGAGCCATCTGAATGCTTGACTGGTAGCTATTATTGTAAGCAAACTCTGCGAGTGGCAGAAATTGATCCCAAGAACCCCCAAAATCAATGACACAAGCGCGTAGCATATCCTCCAATATCTGAATAGTGCTCTCGGACTGTCCCTCTGTCTAAGGGTGAAATGTCGTACTCAACTGAACCTGTGTGCCCAATTCTCGCTGCACTGCCCTCCAAAACTATGAGGTAAACTGCGTGCCCTGATCTGAAATAATGGACACCGGCACACTATGTAGGCGAACAATCTCGCGAATATAAATCCCAGTCAACCGCTCCGAAGAATAATTAGTATCGATTGGAATAAAATGTGCAGATTTAGTCAATCGATCTACTATCACCCAAACATCATCAAACTTTCTCAAAGTCCGTGGGAGTCCAACTACGAAGTCCATGGTAATACGCTCCCACTTCCACTCCGGAATTTCAAGTCTCTGTAGCAATCTGTCCTGTCTCTGATGCTCGTACTTTACCTGTTGACAATTTAAACACCTAGATACAAACCCAGCTATATCTTTCTTCATCCGCCTCCTCCAATAGTGCTGTCTCAAATCCTGATACATCTTCGTGGCGCCTGGATGAATAGAGTACTGCGAACTGTGAGCTTCCTGGAGAATCAGCTCATACAAACCATCTACATTAGGCACACATAGCCTATCCTGCATCCGTAATACACCGTCATCTCCAATAGTGACTTCCTTGGTATTACTGTGCTGAACCGTGTCCTTAAGGATAAGCAGATGTGGATCATCATACTGGCGCTCTCTGATGCGATCATATAAAGAAGACCGAGAAACCACACAGGCCAAAACTTGATTCGGCTCGGAATTATCCAATCTAACAAACTGATTAGCCAAGGCCTGAACATCCAAGGCTAAAGGCCTCTCTGCTACCGGTAAGTATGCTAAGCTACCCAAAATCTCCGCCTTACGACTCAAGGCATCAGCCACCATATTGGCCTTTTCGGGATGATAGAGAATGGTGATATCATAATCCTTAAGCAAATCCAACCACCTTCGCTGCCACAAGTTAAGATCCTTCTGTTTAAACAAATGTTGTAGACTCCGATGATCGGTATATACCTCACACTGGACACCGTACAAGTATTGCCGCCAAATTTTCAAGGCATGAACAATTGCTACTAACTCAAGATCGTGGACTGGATAATTCTTCTCATGTACCTTTAACTGTCTGGATGCATAGGCAATCACCCTACTATCTTGCATCAGCACTACACCGAGACCAATACACGAAGCATCATAATACACAGTATAAGACTCTGAACCTGTAGGCAACACCAATACTGGAGCTGTAGTCAAAGCTGTCTTGAGCTTCTGAAAGCTCTCTTCACATTCATCCAACCACCTGAACGGAGCACCTTTCTGGGTCAATTTAGTCATAGGCGATGCAATAGATAAGAATCCCTCCACAAAGCAACAATAATAACCGGCCAAGCCGAGAAAACTTCTAATCTCAGTAATTGAAGATGGCCTGGGACAATTCTGAACTGCCTCTATTTTCTTCGGATCTACCTTAATTCCTTCACTGGACACTATATGTCCCAAGAATGCCACTGAACTAAGCTAGAACTCACATTTAGAGACTTTAGCATAAAGTCTCTCATCTCTCAGCCTCTGTAATACAATACACAAGTGTTGTGCATGCTCCTCCTAGTTACGTGAGTACACCAGAATATCATCAATAAATACCACGACAAATAAATCAAGATATGGTTGGAATACACTATTCATCAAATACATAAATGCTAGCTGGGGCATTGGTTAGCCCAAAGGATATCACAAGAAATTCATAGTGGCCATAACGAGTTCTGAATGCCGTCTTGAGAATATCCGAATCCCGAATTTTCAACTGGTGATACCCAGACCTCAAATCAATTTTGGAGAACACCCTCGCTCCTTGAAGCTGGTCAAATAAGTCATCAATACGCGGCAAGGGATATTTATTTTTTATTGTAACTTTGTTCAACTACCTATAATCGATGCACATCCGCATAGTACCATCTTTCTTTTTCACAAACAGAACCGGTGCACCCCAAGGTGACACACTAGGCCTAATAAACCCTTTTTCAAGGAGTTCCTAAAGTTGCCGGTGCCATACGATACGGAGGAATAAAAATTGGCAGAGTGCCTTGCACCAAGTCAATACCG
>AWOL01S0014543.1:13146-38798 GCA_000715115.1 Nicotiana otophora
AATGACACCGAACTAAGCCAAAACTCACACTTAGATAATTTAGCATAAAGTCTCTCCTCTCTCAGCCTCTGTAATACAATACCCAAGTGTTGTGCATGCTCCTCCTGGCTACGTGAGTACACCAGAATATCATCATAACTACCATGACAAATAAATTAAGATATGGCTGGAATATACTATTCATCAAATGCATAAATATTGGTTAGCCCAAAGGACATCACAAGAAATTCATAGTGGCCATAACGAGTTCTGAATGCCGTCTTGAGAATATCCGAATCCCGAATTTTCAACTGGTGATACCCAGACCTCAAATCAATTTTGGAGAACACCCTCGCTCCTTGAAGCTGGTCAAATAAGTCATCAATACGCGGCAAGGGATATTTATTTTTTATTGTAACTTTGTTCAACTACCTATAATCGATGCACATCCGCATAGTACCATCTTTCTTTTTCACAAACAGAACCGGTGCACCCCAAGGTGACACACTAGGCCTAATAAACCCTTTTTCAAGGAGTTCCTAAAGTTGCCGGTGCCATACGATACGGAGGAATAAAAATTGGCAGAGTGCCTTGCACCAAGTCAATACCGAAATCAATATCCCTGTCGGGTGGCATACCCGACAGGTCTGTAGGAAATACATCCGAAAAGTCTCGCACGATTGGTACTAAATCAATAATAGGAGTATATGCTACAACAGCTCTCATAAAAGCCAACTATGACAAGAATCCCTTTCCAATCATACGTTGGGCCTTTAAATAAGAAATTACCCTGCTAGGAACAAGATCTAGAGAACCCCTCCATTCAACCTTTGGCAACCCCGGCATCGTCAACGTCACGATTTTTGTGTGACAGTCTAGAATATCATGACATGGAGACAACCAATCCATACCTAGGATTACATCAAAATTAACCATACCGAGTAATAAGAGATCAACTTTAGTCTCCAGTTTCCCAATAGTTACCACACACGATTGATACACACGATCCACAATAATAATATCGCCCACCGGTGTAGATACACAAATAGGTGAAACTAAGGACTCACAGGACACATCCAGATAATGAGCAAAATACGATGATACATATGAATAAGTGGAACCAGGGTCAAATAATATAGAAGCCTCCCTGTGGCACACTGAAACAATACATGTGATCACTGCATATGAGGTAACAACATCTGGCATGGTAGGAAAAGCATAGAATCGAGCTTGCCCTCCTCTTGATCAAACTCCCCCTCTTGGGAGACCCGTAGCTGCCTGACCCCCACCCCGAGATGGCAGGGCGGGTGGTGTAACTGCTAGTGCTAGTGCCGTCGGTCGAGAACTCTACTGTGGAGCCCCACTCAACAGCCTAAGACACTCTCTCTTGAAATGACCAAATTCTCCGCACTCGAAACAACCCCTCCTCTGATGGAACTGTTGCTCCTGATAGCCCGAGGAATAACCTGCAGAAGCCTGTACGGACGAGGCATGATGAGAACTCTGCGCTGGTAGTGCACTGAATAAAGACTAGCCTGAGTGAGCACTGTAAGAACCATGGCTAGCTGATCTAACACGATGAGCTGGATGACCCGTCTGAGCGTGTCTGTAAGAACGACCCCTACCACGGTGAAACTGACCCCCTAAAGGAACACCGTTGTAATCACCTGGACCACGAGGCTTCTTAGCCTCCCTCTCTCCACGTTCCTGACTATGAACCATCTCTATCTGCCGAGCAATGTCCACTACCTCATAAAAAGTAGCACCAGATACTCTCTCCCTAGTCATAAGTAACCGCAGCTGATGTGTAAGGCCATCAATGAACCTCCTAATCCTCTACCTATCAGTGGGAACCAACCAGACTACGTGACGAGCCAACTCAGAAAATCTCATCTGGTACTGCATCACTGACATATCACCCTGGCAAAGCTGCTCAAACTGCCTGCGCAGCTCCTCTCTGCGTGACTGAGGCACGAACTTCTCCAAAAAGACCACGGAGAACTGCTGCCAAGTAAGGAGTGCTGCGCCAACAGGCCTACGCCTCTCGTAAGTCTCCGACCATCTGAGTGCAGCCCCAGAAAACTGAAAAGTAGTGAATGAGACCCCACTGGTCTCCATAATACCTGTTGTCCGAAGCATCCGTTGACACCTATCCAGAAAACTCTGAGCATCCTCTGACTCAGTACCGCTAAATGATGGAGGTCGAAACCTCTTAAATCTCTCAAGTCTCCTCTGTTGATCATCTGCCATCTCAATACTAGGCAAGCCGATAATCTCGATAAACCACAATTTCTCTTAAGTTTGAAAATACAATAATTTAATATAATACAAAATCCCATAAATACTTACACGAACACTCCCCAAAACCTGGTGTCACTAAGTACATGAGCATCTAATATAAATACAAGTCTGGAAAATACGGTCTATAACAGTCTGAGACCAAATACAGTAAATAAGGAGATAGAGAAGGAGAGACAAGGTATGCGAAATACGGCAACTACCTCAAAATCTCCTGAAAATTAGCTGTACGGAAGAATCAACACCCGCTATGTCCGGGAACACCTGGATCTGCACACGAAGTGCAGGGTGTAGTATGAGTACAACCAACTCAGTAAGTAACAATAATAAATAAAGAACTGAAGATAGTGACGAGCTACACAGCTACAGTTCATATTCAGTAGTTCCAGCAAAGAATAGACGTGCTTTCAAATATGGTAGTTTACTGTCAAATCAATTTTTATACAGTTCATGTTCATGTAATTCGTTTATAAAATCTTTCAGAGATTTCACAACAATGACAGATAGCAACTAGATGCAACAACAAACGGAAATCAAGTACAACCTCTTAGAACAATAATCACTCACTGGGCTCCCAGCCCTCATCACTCACACTCAATGGGTACCCGCACTCACTGGGGTGTACAGACTACGGAGGGGCTCCTACAGCCCAAGTGCTATAATCTGCACGGACAACTCGCGTGCTGGACGGACACCCATTTTCAGAACTTAAACTCTCAGTCCAGACCTCTCTTCTTCGCAAACGCGACAGGTCCCTCACGTTCACGAAGCATAACTCAACTGCCCATAAATTTAACCCTTCACGAATGCGACCGTGGCTTTTTGAACGTGAAGCTTTACAAATCTTACCCTTTGTGAATGCGACCACGGCTTCGCGAACGCGAAGCTTTACCAGCTCATACCTTCGCGAATGCGACCGCCACTTCACGAACGCATAGAACAAGGACCCGGGGTCCTCAATAGCCTCACTCCTCTTCGCGAATGTGACACCTCTCACGCGTTCGCGATGCACACACAGACTATACCTTCGCGTTCGCGTCCTCCTCTTCGCGAAAGCAAAGAACAAAACCTCACACTCAGAAAACACTCTTCGCGAACATGAGGGCTCACTCGCGA
This sequence comes from Nicotiana otophora, assembly GCA_000715115.1. Classification (NCBI taxonomy): domain Eukaryota; kingdom Viridiplantae; phylum Streptophyta; class Magnoliopsida; order Solanales; family Solanaceae; genus Nicotiana; species Nicotiana otophora. The sequence continues at coordinate 16,540 of AWOL01S0014543.1, forward strand.
ACGCGAAAGAGAAAATCAAAAAAATGCAGTAACTGATATGAGCAATCTCATCAAGGCCAAAAATTATCTGTTAACCATCCAAAACTCACCCGAGCTCCTTGGGACCTGAACCAAATATACCAAGAAGTCCTAAAATATCATACTGACTTAGTCGAACCCTAATCACCTCAAACAACGCTAAAACCATAAATTACACCCCAATTCAAGCATAATGAACTTTAAAATTTCTAGTTTCTAGAAATGACTCCGGAACCTATAAATTCATGTCTGATTAACCTCAAATTTCGCACACAAGTCATAAATGACATAACGGAGGTATTCAAATTTTCATCATTGGATTCCGACCCCGATATCAAAAAGTAAATCCCCGGTCAAACTTCCCAAAAATTTAACTTTCGGCATTTCAAGCCTAATTCCTCTACGGACCTCCAAATAATATTCCGGACACGCTCCTAAGTCCAAAATTGCCATACGGAGCTATTGAAGTCATCAAAATTCAAATCCAAGGTCATTTATACATAGGTCCATATCCGGTCCACTTTTCTAAATTAAATTTTCAATTATGAGACTAAGTGTCTCATATCACTCCAGATTCCTTCCGGACCCGAACCCACTAACCTGGTAAGTCATAAAACAATTATAAAGCATAAATTGAGCAGTAAATGGGGGGAAAGGGTTATAATACTCAAAATAACCGACCGGGTCATTACATTCACCCAAGGACTCAACGTTCGGAGCTCGTTGGCTTCACAGTAGTTGAAACAAAACTCGATAGAATATCCGGTTATCACTTGGGACGATGTCCATAACCGATATCAATCGAAAATTAGGGTCGAAGATGATCAGCTTGGGGCCCCTTCCGGGTCCGTGTATCCCGTCAGAACTATCGATAGAGTCAAGGGAGACATCGATCATGAACCGAGATCAAACAGGGATCGGTATCAGCCGTACAATGGAGACCGAAGGAGTAGTGGGTTCGGGCGGAGCTTTATGCAAAATGAAAGGAGAAGTGATCTAGGTCAGAAAAATCGGGGACTCATGAGCAAAAACAGCTTCTACAGGCCCGTCGGGCCTAAAGAAGCACCAAGATTATTGAAGTACAACTTCAACGTCGCCGCTGCCGCTATTGTATCTGCCATCGGCCGCATCAAAGACACAAAATAGCCTAGACCTTTACAGTCTGATCCATCCCAAAGGGATCCCAACCTAATGTGTAAATATCATGGCACTCATGGCCACAGAACGGAAGACTGCCGGCAACTAAGAGAAGAGGTGGCCCGACTGTTCAACAACGGGCATCTTCGAGAGTTCCTGAGCGATCAGGCCAAGAACCACTTCAGGAACAAGGATTCTAATAAGCAGACAGAGCAGGAAGAGACTCAGCACGTCATTAACATGATCATCAGCGGGGTCGATATTCCCTAGGGTGCAATGCTGAAATGCACCAAAGTATCCATCATAAGGGAAAAACGGACTCGGGATTACATACTGGAAGGAACCTTGTCTTTCAACGACGAAGACATTGAGGTAATCGTGCAACCCCACAACGACGCACCGGTAATATCGCTACTCGTAAATAAAATCTCGAATTAAGCGTGAGTTAATTGATCCAGGTAGCTCAGCCAACATCATCAGATCAAGGGTCGTGGAACAACTCGACCTACGAGATCAGATCGTACATGCGGTCCGAGTCCTGAACGGGTTCAACATGGCATGCGAGACCACTAAAGGGGAAATAACATTATCGGTGAACGTCGCCGGAACCGTGTAGGAAGCCAAGTTCTATGTAATCGAAGGGGAGATGAGATACAATGCTTTGTTCGGGAGGCCATGGATTCACAACATGAGAGCAGTACCCTCGACATTGCACCAGGTGCTGAAATTCCCAATATCCAGAGGAGTCCAAATAGTTTATGGGGAACAACCAGCCACCAAGGAGATATTTGCGGTCGATGAGGTGATCCCGATATCCACACTCTCAACATCGGAGAATCCAAATAAGATGGTCAAAAATGAGGCCAAATAACAATCATCGATATCAACCTCGACGGAATTGGAGGAACGAAGAGTAGACGAGGATGACGACTACGGAGTCACAAGATTTTTCATATCCCCCGATGATTTTAACGCTACAAAATCAACGGTCGAGGAACTGGAACAAGTCGTACTAACCAAACATTTACCAGATCAAAAAGTATACCTGGGCACGGGGTTAAGCCTCGAGCTCAGGAAAAAACTCATTCAATTTCTTATAGCTAACGAAGATTGTTTCGCTTGGTCCCACCTTGATATGACAAGGATCCCGTAGGAGATAACCACTCACAATCTAAGCCTGGACCCAAAGTTCCACCCGGTCAAGTAGAAGAGGATGCCCAGTACGAGGTCAAACATGCTTTGATCAAGGACGAGGTATCTAAACTCCTTAAAATAGGGTCCATTCGGGAGGTTAAATACCCGGATTGGTTGGCGAACATAGTGGTAGTCCGTAAAAAAGGGAATAAGTTAAGAATGTGTGTAGACTATAAGGATTTGAATAAGGCATGTCCCAAGGACTCCTTCCCTTTGCCCAACATCGATCGTATGATCGATGCCATGACCGGCCATGAGATCCTTTGTTTTCTCGATGCCTACTCCGGGTACAACCAAATACGAATGAACCCGGGTGATGAGGAAAAAACCTCCTTCATCACTTAATACAGCACATACTACTATAATGTGATGTCATTCAGATTTAAAAATACTGGTGCCACTTACCAACGCCTAGTAAAATGGATGTTCGAGGAACAAATAGGAAAATCAATGGAGGTTTACATTGGCGATATGTTGGTTAAGTCCTTGCGAGCAAAGGATCATTTAAAATATTTGCAGGAAACCTTCAGCATATTGAAGAAATACAATATAAAGCTAAACCCGGAGAAATGTGTGTTTGGACTTGGATCAGGTAAATTCCTCGAATTCATGGTATCCAATAAGGGAATCGAGATCAACCCCGACAAGATCAAAGCCATCAAAGATATCATAGTTGTGGACAACGTGAAGGCCGTGTAAAGATTAACCGGATGCATAGCTGCCCTGGGGCGATTCATCTCAAGGTCCTCCGATAAGATCCACCGATTCTTTTCATTATTGAAAAAATAAGAATAACTTATACTGGACCCCGGAGTTCCAACGAGCCTTGGAGGAACTCAAGCGGTATCTATCGAGACCACCGTTGCTTCACACGCCAAAGACAGACGAACAACTATACCTGTACTTGGTAGTATCAGAGATAGCGATAAGTGGAGTCCTGGTAAGGGAAGAGCAATGTACGTAATTTCCAATTTACTATGTTAGCAGGACTCTAGGTGAGGCTGAAACTACGTACCCTCACCTAGAAAAATTGGCGCTCGCTTTGCTAATCGCCTCTAGGAAGCTAAAACTATATTTTCAATGTCATCCTATATGTGTTGTGACTACTTACCCATTTCGAAGTATAATGCATAAACCCGAGATCTCGGGATGATTGGCCAAATAAGCCGTGGAGATCGCGGATACGATATTGAATATAAACCCAGTACCACCATTAAATCTCAAATATTGGCGGACTTCGTCGCCGACTTTACATCGGCCTTAATACCCGAGGTCGAAAGAGAGTTGTTGGTAAATTCGGGGATGTCTTCGGGGATCTGGACCCTCTTTACGGACGGTGCCTTGAACATAAAAGGGTCTGACCTTGGCATCGTATTGAAGCCACCAACAGGCAATGTAGTTAGATAATCTACTAGGACTGTGAAATTAACTAACAGTGAGGCAGAATATGAGGCCATAATTGTAGGTCTCGAACTATCCAAAAGCTTGGGGGCAGAGGTGATCGAAGCCAAGTACGACTCCCTTATCGTGGTGCACCAAGTTAATGGGACGTTTGAGGTTTGAGAATAACGAATGCAAAGGTACCTGGATAAGTTGCGGGTAACACTACATCGGTTCAAAGAATGGACTTTGCAACACGTACCTCGGGATCAAAACAGTTAGGCCGATGCCCTTATTAACTTAGGATCATCGGTCGAGGACGACGAGTTCCACTCGGTGGCAGTCGTACAACTTATGAGATCTGTAGTGGAAGAAGGCCATGCCGAGATTAACTCAACGAGCCTAACTTTGGATTGGAGAAACAAATATATAGAATATCTAAAAATCGGAAAACTGCCCTCGGATCTGAAAGAATCGAGGGCCCTGCGTACGAAGGCAGTCCGGTTTACTTTGTCCGAAGATGGAACCCTATTCATAAGAACATTCGATGGCCCTCTCGTGATATGTCTAGGATCGGGAGACACCGAGTACGTTCTAAGGGAAATCCACGAAGGCATCTGTGGAAACCATTCAGGCGCCGAATCATTGGTTCGAACAGTAACCAGAGCCGACTATTACTGGATCGATATGTAAAAGGACGCGAAAGAGTTTGTACGAAAATGTGATGAATGTCAAAGACATGCTCCGATGATTCATCAACCCGGGGAGCTGCTGCATTTGGTTCTATCACCATGGCCATTCATGAAGTGGGTAATGGACATTGCTGGCCCCCTTCCACGGGCACCCGGTAAGGCTCAATATATATTGTTTATGACTGACTATTTTTCTAAGTGGGTGGAAGCCCAGGCATACGAGAAGGTCGGGGAGAAGGAGGTCATTGACTTCATTTGGGACCACATCATATGCCGGTTCAAAATGTCGACCGAGATCGTGTGCGACAATGGGAAACAATTCATCGGCAGCAAAGTAAGCAAGTTTCTCGAAGACCACAAGATCAAAAGGATCCTATCAACACCCTATCACTCTAGTGGGAACGGACAAGCAGAATCGACCAACAAAACCATACTCTAGAACCTCAAAAAGAGGTTAACTAACACCAAAGGAAAATGCAAGGAAATACTACCCGAAGTCTTATGGGTATACCGTACGACCTCGAAGTCCAGTACCGGGGCCATCCCATTCTCACTGGTTTACGGCACCGAAGCTCTAATACCGATCGAAGTCGGAGAACCAAGTATCAGGTTTCGATATGCAACCAAGGAATCAAACTACAAGGCCATGAATACAAGCCTGGATCTATTAGATAAAAGGCGTGAAACGGCCTTTGTCTGGATGGCCGCCTAAAAGTAGTGGACCGAGAGATATTATAATCGAAGGGCCAACCTTCGATACTTCAATGTCGGGGACTTGGTATTAAGAAAGGTTACACTAAACACCTGAAACCCGAATGAAGGGAAGTTGGGGCCGAACTGGGAAGGTCCGTATCAAATTATTGAGATCACCGGAAAGGGGTCCTACAAACTCGGAGCAATGAACAAAGAGCAACTACCGAACAACTGGAATATAACTCACTTGAAACAATATTACTGCTAAGGTACGGCCCCATTCATTTTTTTTATTTTGAACTAACACTTGTAGGTAACAAACAAGGAATAGTACAATTTTTAGGCCTGAAATCATGTGTTGCACTCTTTTTCCCTTGAATCGGTTTTGTCCCAAATGAGTTTTCCGGCAAGGTTTTTAACGAGGCAACAGTAAATCGTGCTAGCTTAGAATTGAAGGCCGGTTACGAACTGGTATCGAAGATCACGACAACAGTATTCGAGGCATCTCTACAATCGGCCCCGAACATTGGGGGCATTACCCCCGGATAACGACTTTAGCAAGGAAAGAAACTTTTATGATTGAATGGTCTCGACTTGATCGATAGGATTTACTGTAAGGGCCAAACAGTCAAATGAATCATTCCCGCATAGACTGCTCGAGTCCTAGCACAAAGCTTGTACACATGTGTAACTATTACGCACACGAATAAAAAGAAGTCTCTACCTTGCGGATAAATATCTTGTCCCTTAAAAATTTCTCCTTTTTTCTTTCGTCTTAAGGAATTTCCTACATTCGATCCCCTAACGGTATCAAGCCCAAGGTCCGTCTTTATCCAGGTTTAAATGATCACTCCCAATCAGGGTCTTCCGTCCAAAAACAACTCAGACGTTTCCGGCTAAGGGAGCTCGGGGGAACAAGACCTATTAGGCAGCGCCCGAACCTTAAAGGCTATAGCCATCCCCATTCGGGGACTATTATCTTAGGCAAGCCCGGATAACTCGAGGTGACAAGCCTAATGGAAAACACCCGAACTAAAAAGGCTACGGCCATATTAAAACGGCTCGGAAATTTCCATGACCCGTAAGAAAAAACAAGGCCTTGAAAAATTTCTAAACCGGTTCTAAAGGCTACCCTCGGTAAACTATAATCTAAAAAATTATAAGTACTTTGGGGAAACGTTCTGGTCATACCGAACCCCCACGATGCCTTGAACAAAATAATGTCAAAGGCAAGGCGTGTTCAAAGCACCGAACATGACCTAACTATTTCATGCTAAGGCATTTCAATCTTTGCGAACGTAAAGAATAAAGAAAAAATAAAACTCAGAAATTGTCGAAGGGAAAATGAAGCCTTGTATTATATATACATGAAGTCTTTACAAAGGCCAAATGGCTTTGACAAAATTACAATAGTACACAAGTACAAAAATATAAAAAAATGTACAAGGGACTTAAACGGCCTGGTCTTTACCGGAGTCCGCCTCGTCGCCAGGTTCTTTGGAGTCTCCTCCACCCTCGGATCCGCACGAATCCTCAGAGTCTTCCTCAGGATAAGACAACTTCTTGGCCTCGGCATCACTCCTAATTTCGACCGACAACTCGAAACCCCAAACATGAATCTCCTCGAGGGCCTCCATTCGGGATTGATGCTTCGCATGCTCGACGATATACTTCATACCATCCTGGTTTGCCTCAGCATCGGCCTTATATTGGGCCACCATCTCATCGGCATTGGCTTTAACCACCAAGACCACCGACTTGGCCGTTTCGAGCTCCTTGGCAAAAGTTTCTCAATCAGAGACGGCCGCACTTAGCTGAGACTGGAGCTCCTCAACCCTTTTGGCCTGCACCTCAGCCTTTTCCTTTACTGCTCGAAGCTGGGTTTCAGCCGAAATCAGCTGCACCCTAGCAACCTCTTTTTCCGAGGCCATACGGTCTATTCTGCCTCTCCATTTGTTGGTCTCGGCCTTGATAACATCCATCTCAGCTCAAAGTTGGGCGATCCTGTCGATTTTTTGTTGGACCTGCGGATTTCGACCATTAGTCACTGAGTCTAGCTTGTCGTCACTAACATCAAATAATTTTACCTGCTCAACCAGGTCGGCATGCTTTTTTCGAGCCATCTCCAGCTCAGCTCGGAGGCTCTTAGCCTCCCCTTCGTGCTGCTCGCTGAGAAGTTTGTAAGTATTTCTCTTCTCAGTGAGACCTCGGACCTTGGCCTCAAACCGGGTTAGCTCGTCCCGATATCGGAGAAAAGTTTCATGATGAAGCATGGAGTCCTGCAGACACAAAGAAAGATGTTAGGATTATCTACAAATTAGTCTAAGTATTAATTAAAGCCATCAAGAGATATTTGAAGTTACCCGGTTTAGCTCCTATTGTGCTTTATTGAACAGGCAAGGCGCGTCTACCTCGTTCATCTTAGCTTGATCCTCTTTGGTCACCAAACACTGAAGGTAGCTGGTCACCCCTATGGGGGCAGAGAGGACGTAGGAATCCTCCGGAACGGAGATGACGATCGACCACTTCTGGTCTTGATCCATACTCGGAGCTGGGAATCAGTTGACCAATTCGAGCTTGAAGAGGGCCCGCTTGTTCCCGAAGATGGACTCTTCTTTGGCACCTCCAAGTCAGCCAACCCGGTGACGTCCTCCGTGGCGGTAGATTCCACGCTATCAAAAAAGCCACGGAAGGGGTCGTCGGCTCCGTGGGCCCCCTCGTTAGGATGTTTTTACACCGTCTAAGTCTTGTTGTACATGGAATCAGTGAACGAAGGCGACTCGCTGATGTCTATCACACCAAGTACCTCCTTCGGGGCGCTGCCCACATCTCGAGAAGCTTCGGCTACCACTTCCTCGTCGGCCTCCCTAACTTGAGGCGGATCGGACTCATCTCTCTCCGGTTTGGAGGCCCTTTGCCCTTCGAGTCGTGATGACACTCGGGCCACTAGATTGAAGGCTTCTTCTTCTTGTTCTTCTTTGGATTCGTCCCTCAACCGATAGAGTGAATCCGAAGATGGTGCTCAAGCGCTCGTGCTCTCTTTGGATTTGTGCACCAACCTTCGCCTTGGTTTCTTTTTCTATAAGTTCGGAGAACTCGGGGCCCTCTTTCTTTTCTTATCACCACCCTGCCTCGGAACAGGGGACTCGGCGGGGAGGTTCTCACCACCGGATAGAGGCCTTAGTGTGACGTCCTTGGATAAACCTGCAAAAAGAAGTAAAACAAGTGAGAACTTAATGAAGCAAAACGGAACCCAAGTATTATTTACTCATGAAAGGATCTCACCATGGGAACGAGCCTCCCATCGACCCTTTGAAAGTTCGTGCCATGAGCATTCGAAATAGGGCCTTTGTAGTACGATGCCCTCGACCCACTCCTTGAGTCGAGGAATTGCATTTAGGACCCGAGCGATAGCTGCACCACCACAGAACACCGATAAGAAGGAAGGAAAAAAGCGATAAATGAATTTTGGAAGCGAAATTATACTTACGTGACATATTGAACTTCTCAGGAAATGGCATATGCTCAGCTAGAATCAAGTCCGAGGTCCTCACTCGAACAAAATAACCTAACCAGCCTCGATCTCGATCTTCATTAATACTCGAGAATGGGGCTTTACTTGCCCGACGTGCGAGATTGATCAGTCCCCCCGACAGAGTCGAGGACTGTATAAACGCATGAGGTGATCGATGATGAACGAGCATCCTTTGATCTTGCTCACAAAGAAACGGAGAAGGATCACGATCCTCCAGAAGGATCACGATCCTCCAGAATGAAGGATGAATTTGACCGAGGCATACCTTGTATCTCTTGCAAAAATCGATGATGACAGGATCCAAGGGGCCCAGGATAAAAGGATAAGTGTAAACACTTAAATATCCCTCGACGTGGGTGGTGGTGTCTTCGTCGGGTTCGGGAATCACTACATGCTTGTCGACCCAATTGCAATCCTTTTTGACCGTAGAGAGAATATTCTTAGGGATCGAGCAAATGTACCTCGAGACCTCCTCGCACCGGCCTTGTATGGAATAGGGCTTTTCAACCTTAAAATCAGCATTGACCAAGCATCCCCCGGGGATGAACATCTTCAAAGGACGTTCCGGTACTGGTTCCTCGACAGCAGTACGCGAAACGGTCTCCTTGGTAGCCGGCCGCGAGGTAGAAGAGGTTTCTTTTTGGGAAATAATTTTTGAAGTCTTCGCCATTTCTTTGAAAATGGAGGAAACATTAGGGAAAAGAGGAAGTTAAAAGAGTACACTTAATAGTAAGGGATGAAGACGAACAAAAGTTCTTATAAAAGATCTCAAAAAACCAGAATATAGGTGCCTGGAAGTATTAAAATTTCTTAGATACGAGGGTAGAAGGCTTGGATGTAAAATTTGAATGAACAAGGAAGGGGTATTTGTAGTTTTTCAGCGATGATTCACATCCAGGAGTGGTCGACTGGCAACTGACAAGCATTTATTGCTATTAAGACTTGACTGACGAGCCCTTTCGTTTATTCTGTCGTTTCTGTCGCAGGGTATCGAAGTAATGAATCGGAAACTCATGTCGTTTCTAATCGTCTACTCTCCAAAAAATGAGGAGACTATCTGTACGGTAGAAATCGAGCTCGCCTACGACATGGCGAGTCAGGCTCGAAACTTGGCAATAAAGGACTGAAGATCAACTCCATGTCCCACCGGGCTAGAACCAGGGTTTAGAACGCCTAACTTCGAGAACATTGAGTCCATGATCCCGGAGTCGACCGTAACTCCGAACGAGCTCGAAGAAACATTGTTAGCATAACCAACAGAAGACCAAAATATCCGTGACTGGTCGGATATTACGGCGGAAATCTAGGCACGTATTAATAAGGAACCGACAATCAGCAAATCAAGATATTGTTTACCTTTTATAGAATTGTACCTAAAGTAGGACTTCTCTACTATATAAAGGGGATCTGATAATTCATTTAGCACACTGTAACACGCATTTCAAAAAAATATATTATTATTCTCTTTAAGCTCTTATTCTTCTATGTCTTGATACCGATTGAAGTGCATTCGGCTCGAGGGTGGTTGACCTTCCAAGGCTGAAATTGTCCAATTCGTATGGTTTGCATTTACTTTATCGTTATATATTCCAAATACAATCTAATTTATCATTTTATGTCAAATTAATCCACGTATCCTTAAAATCGCTTACAAATTCAATTGTTATCCGATTTGTAGGGTAAACATCTATATTTCATAATTTGTTGATAGAATATAACTTTAAAAAGTAGTCGAATCGAACCGCACAAATCGAAACAAAAAAATAAAAACTCGAACCATATCAAAATAAATTTCGGTATGATATTGATATAATAATTTTGAAAATCAAAAATACCCAACAAAAATCTTTCAAAGTCATAACAACCCGACCGATGTACATTTCTATTTTATATTACTACGTATTTTAAATTTATTTAATTGAGTAATTTCGATAAGGCTTTTCCTTCTCAACTGGGGGATTATTTGGTTTACACACTAGATATATGAGAATTATAATACAAGGCTTATTATATGGCGATTAATAATGAAAGAATTGATATACATGAATAACATATTTTAAAAGAAACTTTTTGTCTTTAAATAGTTTAATTACATTGTTGATACATATATTCTTATCCTCATTTTATCCCACTTCAAATAATGTTAATTTTTGCATGACTTAATTCGGTTATTAATTCTATATCACCAACTAAATACAATATTAGTTATGTAACCTTATGTTTTTATGCGTCCTACCAAGCATATTATAGTATGCAAAATTTTATGTTGGGATTAAACACTTCAACACAATAAACGAAACCACGTTATCGTTCGAGTGAGACCTTGCTTGCCTTCACTCTTTTATCTTTCTATAAGATATTTTGTCTTAGTATTCCATAAGTGGGTAATTAATTTTTGTTAGAAAATGTTTCAATAATTTCGCCTGACCCCAACTTTTGGACGGATGTGTTATTATTGTTTTTGTTGTTAACTCTTTGTAATGTTTCAATAATTTGATCTATAGCCTTGATATTTGATAAAGACATTAATTAAGTTGCTATCATAGATTATACTATTATACTAATAAAGCAATAAAATTTAAATTATCAATGTTCAAATTTAAATCTTTATGAATTAATATGGAATTGTTTTGTTCCTATACAATATTTGAAACTTTATTACTAATAATGTTTCAGTTTTGGTATTTACCCGACCTAAACAAGTTTTAGCTACAAAAAATATATATTTGTTTAAACTAGACTCCTTTCTGCTGTACACTTCCTTATTTAGACGCGCGATTTTGGGATAGCTTCTATTTCAGTTAGAAATTTTAGACGCAATCATTGCACCATAATCAAGGCAAACATATCTGTCGAATCCTTCTATTACGCAGATTTTCTCTGGTTATCATCGCACCATAATCAAGGCAACATATCTGCAGAATCCTTCTATTATGCAGATTTCTTTTGGTTTTCCGTAAACAAGTCAACAAACTCAAAAAAAAGGTTCTGAAGAAAACAATTAGCTACAATTAAATTGAATTTCGCGACATAATATCAAAGTTGGCGATTATGCTTCAACTCAATGGTCGGTGGGATAGCGTTGGGAGACACAAAATTTTTGATATTGACGGAATTGTAGTAAATGAAGATTAAAATTATAGTCAATTGAATTCCGCAATTGCAGAGCATCTAATGATCAATACCTCTGCAAAAATAATCGAAATCAAATACACTGTCAACAAACGTTGTTCTCCAATGCAAATTCAGAACGATATGGGAGTTTGAGTGTATATGGAGACTAAAAAGGAAAATAAAAACTTAAAAATGTATCTGCTGTGTATAACATTACGTGATTTCGATTTGGAATGCAGTATTTCGAATGCGAGTACAATCGTAGGTTTGCTCTGTTTTTCAAGTACTGATATTTTTCAAATTCAAGTGTGATACAATTTTACTACAAATAATCTACAATTATACTACATAACAAATATAGTTAAACTGTTATGTCTCTAAATACAATTAAAAAAATAAAATGTGATCACAGAACAAAATATCTACAAATATTCTGTTAAATACTGAATACCTGAATATACTAAGGTCTGAATTACTATACTTTTAATTGAGTGCAGGGACTTCTGATTATCGTAATAGTAACGTGGTACAATTGTCAAGCAATTGTAATACAATTGGAGAAGTATCAGGAATAGTGAAGTTGATTGATATGCCAACATCTCCAGCAATTGTGGAATATGAAAATGTCATCATAACAGAACATGCGCCAAATATAATTGAAGTAGGCCAAGTTTACCTAGACAAGCAAATAATTGTTAGAGCAATGAAGCACTATTCTGTCATAAATAAGTTTTAATTTAGGGTGAAAATTTCTAGTGCAAGAAGGTATGAACATTTTATTTGTCAAATTCATATTGTGTATAAGTTGTAGTTTTCAAGTATATAAATTATTTAAAATAATTTGTTATGCATAAACAGCCTCGTAATCTGTAGCTACAATTTGCATAACATTTGTTTAGTTGTTTTTATTCTGTAGCTACTGCCTTCTATGTGTTGGGGACAATTGTACGTGGAACTTTAAGTCCACCAACATAAATGAATCAGCATTATTCAAGGTTCGAAAATTCAACAGCTTGCACATATGCTCTTTGATGGACAACACATATTATCACGACCCAATTTTTCCCTCCGTTGGGTATCGTTATGGCACCTAGTCTTAGGGACTAGGTAAACCTAATATCTTCTTAATAACAACAATAATAAAGTAACATCTAATAATTTCTGAAATGGAATTTTCTATAAAATTACAATTTCCAAAATCGGTAGTACAAGTCATACGCTCTACAAAGTTTGCTATAATTTTCTAAATACGACTGTTTGAAATAAAGTAAACAGTGTGAATACAAATCAGAAGGTGACTCTGAAGCCTGCGAATGCATCAACAGGTTTACCTTAAATCTCCACAGCAACAATCCGCACATCTAGCTAATGATCAACTGACTCCACATTTACCTGGCTCTGCACAAAAATGTGCAGAAGTATAGTATGAGTACACCACAGTCGGTACCCAGTAAGTTTCAAGACTAACCCCAGTGGAGTAGTGACGAGGTACAGTCAAGACACTCACTAGTCAAATAACCTGTGCCATACTAAAATAATCGAAAACAAATAGCAATGATAAAAAGAACATCATAATTATTGCTCAGACGAATAAGAAACAAAAGTACAACTAATTAATCAAGTCCTTCAAATATAAATTCTTCACATATTATTCTTTAAGATAAATATCTTTCGAATATACTTCTTTTGAATAAATATCTTTCGAATATACTTCATTCAAATAAATATATTTTCAAGTAAAAGTCATCATGTGACACCTCATTTCACAATCATAAAAATTACGGGTCTCAACCCACTTTCATATTTTTTACGGGTCTCAACCCACTTTCATATTTTTTCCGATACCTCATGCCCATATTTCTTTCATAATCACATGGACAACTCACGTACCAAAATATCAATGTATATAAGATCCGCAGGATTAATTTATTTTCAATAAAGTAATTTTATAATTTTTAAACTAGGTAAGAAATCATCAAAGAAATGAGTTTAGATACCACTTATTCTTGAAGAAACGACGTCGAAACATCCTAGAATTATCCAAATTCAACATTCGATGTCGAGACCTATCAAATCAAGTATGATTGACCTCAAATTTTACACACAAGTTATAAATAATATAACGGATCTATCAAAATTTTCATAACTGGATTCCGACCCCGATATCAATAAAGTTGACTCCTGGTCAAACTTCCAAACCTTCCATTTCCAACTTTCGCCATTTCAAGCCAAAATCAACTACAAACTTCCAAATAAATATTCGGACACACTCATAAGTTTAAAATCATCATACAAAACTATTGAAATCATAAAAATTCTATTCTCGGGTCGTTTGTACAAAAGTCGACTCTCCGATCAACTCTTTCCTTTTAAGCTTCAAAAATGAGAATTGTTCTTTCAATTTAATCCTGTATCATCCGAAAATCAAACTCGACCATACACGCAAGTCATAATGTATATTACAAAGCTTCTTGGGACCTTAAGTCACTGAACGGAACGTAGATTCTTAAAATGACAAGTCATGTCGTTACATTTGACCACAAGTATAATTTTCATTCTTGATACAGTGGCCACACTTTATATCTCCAACCCACTTCTTTCACTTTCAAGCATCATAGATTATCAACAATAAGGCAATTTCACATCAAGACTTTAAGTATACAAATGAAAAATTAAGAGTTTTAAGTACACTGAGTGACTCTTCCACAATTAGGCATACTATCTTGCAATTGGAACATGACTTTTAAATCACAACACTTTTAATACATTGGCCGTACTAGATTACTTGTCAGATGGAATCATGATATGATGCGAACATTTGGAACATGTTTTGAGTACATACATATTTCAACACAGCTCTTGTTTTATAAAAATCAAATTTATTAGGAAGGGCTCAGAACATGAGACATAAGATATTGAGAAATCATAATCGCAACTTAAGAGGACACCGAGGGATCCGATTCTAGGAGACAAGTTTAGCCAACATACCTTGTTTAAGCTTTACTTAAGTTACTGCAACGTCCCAACACTTCTAGCAATAACAATTTATAGGAAGATAACGTTAATCGGATAATAATTAGAAGGATTCTCATGGTGTAACTCTCTTAGGAACTTCGTCAAATACGTATAATGCAAAATTGACTACAAAGCTCTACAATAGTAATCCCTTCCTCCCTCAACCAATTTCAATAAGAAACTACCTGATATAGTTTAACAACCTCACATACCACCTCCTATTGGCACATACATGCCTATTTCCAACCCCACAACATACTTAGACCCTAAATAAACTTGCATGGATGATGTAGGACAAGAACTTATCTGGATAGATGATGGAATAGTGAGTGGCTTCCATGATTCTTGAAGATTGAGGCAAGAATGGATGATTAGAATGATAGGCCTTCTCCTTCTCTCTCTAAGATACTCTCACTTCTCTCTAAAACATTAGATATATGCTCCAAAAATGAGCCCCAAAGGTTATTAATCAAAATGGGGCCGGGTAAAAAAATTTTAAAAATGACCCTCGAAGTCAATTATATGGTAGCAGAATAGATATATGGCCAGCGGAATAGATATGTGGAAAACATAATGGTTATGCAGTCAGCAGAATGACCACAAAATGATTTTCAAATTCTAGGTTGGGTCTGGTCCATTCAGCGATGTAATTTTGCAGTAGCATAATCATTATGTGGCCAGTAGAATCATTATGTAGCCAGCAAAAATAGTTTTCAAAATTTACCCCTTTTCTGTTCCACTCCGCGGCGGATCTGTGGCCTGCGAGTAATTCTGCGGTTGCATAATGGACCGCAGAAATGCCATGTTCTGCAACAAATTTCCTCTAACTCCCCAATGCATTGTACAACCTAAAAGTCTGTACCGCAGCTCGTTTTCAATAATCTTCAAACACATTAGCCTACCTCGGCACCACAAAACCTTAAATTCCTTGGCAAACTTTTACAGGACCTTACACTCATTTGTTTTGACTTTTTTTTATTGCTATAGTAAAGTGTTGTTAAAAGAAATATATATTATAACATAATATGAAAAACTGATTCCAATGAAAACTTAGTCATTATAATGAAATGTTACTATAAAGGATGATTGTTCTAGAAAGATCTGTGCAATGACCTGGCCGGTCGTTTTGAGAGTAATAGCCCCAATCCCCTATTTACTGCTTCTCCCATATCTATTTCTGCTATTGTGACTTGCCGGGAGGTTTCGTTTTGGTTTTTGGAGTATTTTGGGACACGTAGTCCCTAAATGGAGGTTTAAGCCTTAGGATTTAGACTGTACTCGGAACTGTATAAAGATGACTTCCGAATGGAGTTTCGACGGTTCTGTTAGCTCCATTGGGTGATTTGGACTTAGGAGCACGTCCGGATTATATTTTGGAGGTTCGTAGCTTATTTAGGCTTGAAATGGCGAAAGTCGAATTTTTGGAGATTTGGACCGGTAGTGAAAATTTTGATATCGGAGTTGGATTCTAATTCCGGAAGTTGGAGTAGGTCCGTAATGTTAATTATGACTTGTGTGCAAACTTTGAGGTCAATCGGACGTGATTTGATAGATTTCGGCAGCGATTGTAGAAGTTTATAGTTTCAAGTTCATTAAGTTTGAATTAGAGGGTGATTTGTGATTTTAGCGTTGTTTGATGTGATTTGAGAGCTCGAATAAGTTTGTATGGTGTTTTAGAACTTGTTGGTGTTTTAGGTTGAGGTACCGGGGACCTCGGGTGTGTTTCGGATGGTTAACGGATCAAATTTGATTTTGGAAGAATAGCTGAAGCTGTTGCACCTGGTGTAATTGCACTTGCGTAACATTGACCGCAGGTGCGAGCCCGCAGAAGCGAGCCAATGGATGCAGGTGCGGTTTGGAAGGAAGAGGCCAAAAGTCGTAGGTACAGAGGTATAACCGCATCTGCGCATCCGCAGATGCGGAAGATGGAGCACAGAAGCGGAAGGGGCCAGGGTGTGAGGGATCGCAGAAGCGGAAACATTCCGCGGGAGCGGGCGCGCAGGTGCGGCCCATTGCTCGCAGATGCGGACCCAGTCCCTTTAAGTCATTTTGCACCTGTGATGGAAATTTCGCAGGTGCGGCGTCGCAGGTGCGACTATGGGCCGCAGGTGCGAGATTTCTGCACAGAACACTTAAATGCAAGGGTTCGCGATTTTTGCTCATGTTTAACATTTTGAGCTCGGGTTTGGCGATTTCTTGAGAGCATTTGTGAGGGGTTTCTTGAGGTAAGTCCCTTGTGCTTATTATTGATCAATAATCTTACTTCCCCATCTATTTTTCCACATAGTTAGTGTGTATTTATGGTGGAATATGGGAGTTTGAGACTAGGGATTCGGAAAGTTTGATTTGAGGATTTGAATGATCATTTCCTGTCAGATTTTAGTAGATTTGATATGGCTAGACTCGTGAGTGAATGGGCTTTCGAATTTTGTGACTTTTACCCGATTCCAAGACGTGGGCCCGAGTCGACGTTTTAGGGCGAATTTCGGAATTTTTGTTATAGTATTGATTTAATTAATTAGATGAGTCTATTATGGTTGTATTTATGATTTGTAATTGCTTTTGGCTAGATTTGGGCCATTCAGAGATGGATATTCGTGGGAAAGGCATTCTTACCGATTGATTGAGTTTGGTTTGAGGTAAGTGGCTTGCCTAACTTTGTGCGGGGGAAATTACCGTAAGACTTGGAACTATTGTGATATGTGAGCGCCGTGTACGCGAGGTGACGAGTACGTACACGAGCTAGTTGTGGAAAAAGCCAATTTTCTTACTGAGCAGCAACCTGTTTACCTTTTATTTGAGTTATACCATTTTAATGAGTATTAGTCTATTTTTATTCTTAATTGAGTTATTCCAATATGTGTAGCTATCCTCTTTAGTCTAATACAACATGTCTACGTGTCTTAACTACTTATGTGAACTCTGTGCAGCATGCTTAGTGAATTTTCTGCTTCTTCCTTAACTAGTACTTAGTCTAAATCGTAAGATTTTGTGATGTAGTTGTATTTCTATTGTTTGCGCTGCATGTTTACTTTGGGACTATGGAACGATATTCCGGAAGATCCCCTTGTACTGCATATTTACTATGGGACTACGGCACGATATTCTGGGAGATTCCCCTGTACTATATATTTACTTTGGGACTACGAAACTATTTCCGGGGATCCCCTCTGTACTACATATTTACTTTGGGACTACGAGACGGTATCTCGAGAGATCCCCTGTTGTATTTCTATGTATTGAGCTGTTACCTTTTATGAATTCTTTCTATTTAAATTTCAGTCTTTATTTTTTTACTGCGATATTTCATTATTTCCTTGCTTTATTATCATATTCCAGTAGGGCCCGGACCTGGTCTCATAACTACTCTACCGAGGTTAGGCTTGGCACTTACTGGGTACCGATTGTGGTGTACTCATACTACTCTTCTGCATATGTTTTTTGTGTGCAGATCCAGGTGCTCCTTATCAGCCACACTATCAGTGAGCCGGGACAGCTTTGGAGGCTTTAAGGTATATTTGCCACGTCCGCAGACCTCGGAGTCCCCTTTCTACTTTTCCTCATGTCCACTATCTTCTGTATTTTCTTTTGAGAGACTCTGATGTATAGAGACACTAGACTTTTTTTCCTGTAGTTTGTGATTCACGATGTTCCGGGTTTTGGGATTGTTGTGTATTTTTGAATAGTTGGTTAAATTTATATTTTCATTTCATTATTCCGCAAAATATTAGGCTTACCTAGTTGTAGAGAATAGGTGCTATCACGACGTCACACGGAGGGAAAATTGGGTCGTGGCAAGTTGCTATCAGAGCTGTAGTTTCATAGGTATCATGAGTCACAAGCCGGTTTATTAGAGTCTCGCGGATCGGTACGGAAACGTCTGTACTTATTTTCGAGAGGTAATGGAACTGTTAGGAAAACTTCACTACTTTGATTCCCTGTCGTGCGAAAGTTGTTGACTTCAAAAATTCTAAACTTCTATATTCTATTCTCTCATAGATGGTGAGGACACGTACAAGCGGATCTGATAACCAGGCACCCGCGCCCCCTGCTAGAGCCGCGAGAGTCTGGGGCCGGGGTAGAGGTCGAGGACGTCTACGTGGTGCAGCCAGAGCACCCGCACGAGCTGCTACAGAAGAGCCCCCAGTAGCTCCAGCTGGAGGGCAGACACCTGAGGTACCTGTTTCTGCACCAGCCCTCCAGGAGACTCTAGCCCAGTTTTGGAACATGTTCAGCACCTTAGTTCAGGCTGGATTGATTCCACTTGCTCTTGTCACATCTTAGGCCGGGGGAGGAGCACAGACTCCTATCGCCGGTACTCCATAGCAGCAGGTTCAGGTCGACTAGGTTCTAGAGATTGTACCAATGCAGCAGGTAGCTCCAGCTCAGCCCGAGGTTAGGGCAACAACTTCTGAGGTGGAGCAGCTCAGACTTGAGAGGCACAAGAAGTACCACCCACCTAGTTTCAGTGGATTGGCTACAGATGATGCTTAGGGTTTTTTGGAGGAGTGTCATCGTATTCTCCATACTATGGACGTAGCGGAGACGAGCGGGGTTTCTTTTACTACATTCCAGCTTAGAGGAGAAGCCTATCAATGGTGGCGTGCTTATGAGTTGAGTAGTCCGGTTGAGGCAGCTTTGCTTACATGGACTCAGTCCTCGGATATGTTTTTGAGAGAGTATGTCCCTCAGAGCCTCAGGGACTCATGGCGCGTGGATTTTGAGTAGCTGTGCTAGGGCGCTATGACGGTATCATAGTATGCAG
Source organism: Nicotiana otophora (assembly GCA_000715115.1). Taxonomy (NCBI): domain Eukaryota; kingdom Viridiplantae; phylum Streptophyta; class Magnoliopsida; order Solanales; family Solanaceae; genus Nicotiana; species Nicotiana otophora. The sequence goes on from AWOL01S0014543.1 coordinate 36,083, forward strand.
TTCGCTTAAGTGATTTGGCCCGACATGCACCGGCCTTAGTTGCCACAGTTCGAGAGTGGGTTCAACGGTTTATTGAGGGACTCCACCCCAGTATCCGGATTAGTATAGCTAGGGAGTTGGAGATGGATATTTCTTATCAGTAGGTTGTGAGTATTTCCAGGAGATTGGAGGGCATGCTTGCCCGGGATAGAGAGGAGAGAGAGACCAAGAGGTCTCGAGAGACTGGTTATTATTCTAGGGCTCGTGCCCCAGCAGCTTGCCATGGTAGGGGTTATGTGAGCCGCCCCGTTCATTCAGCTCTTCCAGCCGCCAGCGGTGTTCCAGCAATTTCTAGACCCCAGGAGCCTTATTATGCACCACCAGTATCTAGTGCGCGTCCTGTACGGGGTGTTCCTAGTGGCCAGTCCAGTAGACCTGGCCCGAGCCAGTCACAGCAGCCACGCCCTCCCAGAGCTTATTTTGAGTGTGGTGACACTTGCCATATGGTGATGGATTGCCCCAGATTTAGGAGTAGTGCACCTCCACAGACTTCTCAGCCACAGCGTGCCTCACCGGGTCCTCAGGCCATGATTACAGCACCAGTTGCCACCCCACCTGCTCAGCCAGCTCGAGGTGGAGGTCGGGGAGGTAGAGGTCGCCCTAGAGGGGGAGGCCAGGCAAGATATTATGCACTTCCTGCTCGTACAGAGGCAGTTGCTTCTGATTCTGTTATTACAGGTATTGTTCTGGTCTGTCATAGAGATGCTTCGATATTATTTGACCAAGGCTCTATATATTCTTATGTGTCCTCTTACTTTGCCCCGTATTTGGGCGTATCTCGAGATTCTTTGAGTTTCCATATTTATGTGTCTACTCCTGTGGGAAATTCTCTTGTTGTAGACCACATGTATCGGTCGTGTTTGATTGCTCTTAGTGGTTTTGAGACCAGAGCCGATTTATTATTGCTCAGCATGGTGGACTTTGATATTATTTTAGGCATGGACTGGTTGTTGTCCCATTATGTTATTCTTGATTGTCATGCTAAGACTGTGACGTTGGCTATGCCAGGATTTCCGCGATTAGAGTGGAGAGGTACCTTAGAGTATAATCCCACAAGAGTTATTTCATTTCTTAAAGCTCAACGAATGGTTGAGAAGGGGTGTGACACGCATCTAGCTTATGTGAGAGACGTCAATATTGATACCTCTACAATGGAGTTAGTTCTAGTAGTGAGGGACTTTCCAAATGTGTTTCTAGCTGATCTTCTGGGCATGCCGCCCGGCAGAGATATTGATTTTGGCATTGATTTGTTGCCAGGCACTCAGCCTATCTCTATTCCTCCATATCGTATGGCTCCTCCTGAGTTGAAGGAGATGAAGGAGCAGTTATAGGAGTTGCTTGATAAGGGCTTCATTCAGTCCAGTGTGTCACCTTGGGGTGCTCCTGTCTTATTTGTGAAGAAGAAGGATGGTTCTATGCGGATGTGTATTAATTATCGCCAGTTGAACAAAGTCACAATGAAGAACAGGTATCCATTGTCTCGTATTGATGACTTATTTGATTAGTTACAGGGTGCCAGAGTGTTTTCCATGATTGACTTACATTCAGGATATCATCAGTTGAAGATTCGGGAACCAGATATCGCGAAGACTGCTTTTAGGACCAGATATGGTCACTAGGAGTTTCTTGTTATGTCTTTTGGGCTGAAAAATGCCCAGCAGCTTTTATGCACTTGATGCACAATGTGTTCCGGCCTTATCTTGACTAATTTGTCATTGTGTTTATTGACGACATTCTGGTATACTCCCGGATTCGGGAGGATCATGAGCAGCACCTGAGGACTACACTTCAGACCTTGAGAGAAAAGAAATTATTTGCAAACTTTTAAAAGTGTGAGTTTTGGCTAGACTCAGTGGCATTCTTGGGTTATATAGTATCGAGTGATGGGATCCAGGTGGATCCGAGGAAGATTGAAGCAGTGTAGAGTTGGCCCAGACCATCCTTAGCTACAGAGATCCGGAGTTTTCTTTGTTTGGTGGGCTATTACCGTCTATTTATAGAGGGTTTCTCGTCTATTGCAGCACATATGACGAGGTTGACCCAGAAGGGTGCTCCGTTCAGGTGGACAAAGCAATGTGAGGAGAGCTTTCAGAAGCTCAAGACAGCTTTGACTACAGCTCCAGTATTGGTATTACCTATAGGTTCGAGGTCTTATACGGTATATTGTGATGCATCGCGGATTGGTCTCGGCGCGGTGTTGATGCAGGACGGTAGGTTAATTTCCTACGCGTCCAGACAGCTGAAGGTGCACAATAAAAACTATCCCGTCCAGGACCTTGAGTTAGCAGCTAATGTTCATGCCTTGAAGTTATGGCGACATTATTTGTACGGTGTTCCTTGTGAGATCTACACCGATCATCGGAGTTTGCAGCATTTATTTAAGCAGAAAGATCTTAACTTACGTCAGCGGAGGTGGTTGGAGATACTTAAGGATTATGATATCACTATTTTGTACCACCCTGGGAAGGCTAATGTGGTGGCCGATGCTTTGAGTCGCCGGCCAGAGAGTTTGGGGAGTTTAGCATATCTACCAATAACAGAGAGGCCATTGGCGTTGGATGTTCAGGCCTTAGCCAGCCAGTTTTTTAGATTAGATATATCTGAGCCGAGTCGAGTATTGGCTTGTGTGGTCTCTCGGTCTTCTCTTTATGATCGTATCAGGGAGCGTCAGTATGAT
>AWOL01S0014544.1:0-12922 GCA_000715115.1 Nicotiana otophora
TTATCCTCACAATCAGGCCCTCGGCCTCACTCAGTCATCAATCTCTCCAGTCTCTCGAGCTCATAATGTCATGAAACAAGCCCAAAATGATGATATGATGAATCAATAAATAGCAATAGAGACTGAGAGATGATATGAAATGAATGAACATGACTAGGTTTTAAAATTTCAATTTAAACAAATTCAACAACAATATGACCTCTGTGGGTCTCAATAATACTGGCATATAGCCTCAACATGATTTTAACATGATTCTCAGCTCAATAGCTCTAGTACGTAGAGATTTTCATGATTTCAGATAAGTTCAGGTAACTACACAGTTCCACAGGAATAACGGAATCACAGTTCACACGGTGCACGCCCACACGCCCGTCACCTAGCTTGTGCGTCACCTCAACACCAAACACATAACACGTATAATTCAGGGTTTATACCCTCAGCTCCAAGATTAGAAGAGTTACTTACCTCGAGCAAGCCAAATCCAATACCGAGTAACATGTACAATACTCCAAAAATTCCATTCTGTGCGTATCAACCTCCATACGCCTTCCTATCTCCTCAATTCAAGCCAAACGACTCGTATCTATTCAAACAACATGCAAATTAATCACAACTTACTGTAATCCTTACAATTTAACAATTTACAAAAATTTCCAACTCCGCTCGAAAAATCGACAGTGGGGACCACATTTCGGAATCCGACGAAACTCAAAAAATCCGAACACCCGTTCCGATACGAGACCAACCATATAAAAATTATCAAATTCCGATATCAGATTGACCTTCAAATCTTCATTTTATATTTTTGGAAACTTTTATAAAATTCTGATTTTTCTTCCATAAATTCACGAATTCATGATGTAAATAAATATGGAATCATGAAATATAATCAATATAGGATAAGGAACAGTTAACCCAATGTTTTCCCGTGAAAAGCTCCCAAAGATCGCCTTCACCGAGCTCCCCAAAGTAAAAAATGAGTAAAAATGGCAAAACTCCCCGTTTTATGGGGTTTTTACATATGTGGCGCCACAGGTGGCATGGGGCGCTGCCCATGGCGCCCTTTCCAGTGCTTCCAGCAGTCCCAATGCCAGGGATAGCGCCCCACGCTATCCTGGGCGTTGACGGCGATAGAAAATCATTCCTGACACGGAAATAGGCATAACTCTCTCATACGATGTCCGAATTTGACGATTCTTTTTACTGTGGCTCCGTAATTTCAATACGGATCTAATGATTCAGTAAAAACTGAATTTAGTGCTCATTTGGTTAATGTTATACCATGTATTCTTGAATAATCGACGTCGAACATTCTAGGAATATCCAACTTAAATTCCGAAATCCACCCGAGGCCCTCGGGACCTCAACCAAATATACCAACAAGTCCTAAAATATCATACCAACTTAGTAGATGCCTCAAATTATATCAAATAACACTAAAAACACGAATCATACCCCAATTCAAGCTTAATGAACTTAAATCTTTCAACTTTCCAACCTCGCACCGAAACATATCAAATCAATGCGGAATGAAGTCAAATTTTACGTACGAGTCATAAATGACATAACAAAGCTATTCCAATTTCCAGAATATGATTCCAACATCAATATCAGAAAGTCAACTTCCCGGTTAATCTTCCAAATTTTAAATTTCTTATTTTTGCCATTTCAAGCCAAATTTAACTACGGTTTTCCAAATAATTATCCGGACACACTCCTAAGTCCAAAATTACCATACAGAACTGTCGGAATCATCAAAACTCTATTCTGGGGTCGTTTACACATAAGTCAATCATCCGATCAACCTTTTCAACTTAAGCTTTCATCTTTGAGACTAGGTGTCTCAATTCATTCTGAAACCTCACCAAATCCGAATCAATTATCCCGGCAAGTCACATAACAACTATAGAGTAAAAATTGAGCAGTAAATGGGGGAACGGGGCTAAAATACTCAAAATAACCGGCTGGGTCGTTACAACAGGTAAGAATCTTGAAGGACGATCTAAATAAGGTTAAGCATGAGCTAGACAAAACTTGTAAATGGAATAGATTCTCTGACGCACTTTCATGGCTACAGGAACATCATAGTATCAACAGACGAGGAATAAGGTTTGGGAACTCTACAACCTAAGTGGGATCCCAAAACCAAGTAACTCATATTCCCTGAGAATAAAATTTTCACACAGTGTGGTCACTATAAGAGTGATTGCCTTGCAAAAGAAAGGAATATCAAAAGAACAAAAAATTTGTTCTAGGATAAATAGGCTTCCAAGTTGGGCTAAAAAGAACATGATTTATCCTTTTGCCTATAGAAAGGGACCCAAACTAGTTTGGGTTACCAAGACTAACCCGTGATTTCCTTTTGCAGGTCCAACTGAAGGGGAGCAACCAAATATGGTACATGGATAGTGGCTGTTCAAAGCACATGACAAGAAGCAAGAACCAAATCCTTTCACTTGAGGACCTTAAATAAGGTAATGTCTCCTTTGGAAATGGAAAGAAATGTGAGATTATTAGGGTTGGAAAGGTAGGCAAGTCTGATTCTCACTCTATTGAGAATTTCTACTTGATAGATGGATTAAAGTACGGTTTAATAAGTGCATCACAATTGTGTGATAGAGGTAACATGGTAGCTTTTACCTCTACAAAATACTTAGTGATAAATCTTACCACTGATAAGATAGTTTTGCAGGGAAAAAGAGTGAATAACATATATGTGGTGGATATGTCCACACTTTTAGATAATGAACTCAATTGCTTAAGTGTGTTGGACAATGATCCCCTCCTTTGGCATAAGAGACTTGGACATGCAAGTCTAAGTCAACTTAACAAACTAGTCTCCAAGGACTTGGTGATAGGTCTGCCTAATATTAAGTTTAAGGAAGATAAAGTTTGTGAGGCTTGTGCAAGTAAGAAGCAGGTAAGATCCTCTTTTAAAATAAAAAAAATGGTAAGTACTACCAGGTCGATGGAACTAGCCCATATGGATCTCTATGGACAAATGAGGACAATGCATAGGTGGTAAGAGATATGTTATGGTGCTTGTTGATGATTAATCTAGGTTTACTTGAAAATTATTTTAACATCTAAAGATGAAGCATTTGATATGTTCACCTCATTTTTTAGAAAAACTCAGAGACAACTATGTAATCAACTTGCATCAATCAGGTCTGATCATGGTACTGAATTTGAGAATGCTAAATTTTCTGAATTATGTGATGAGCATGGCATAGATCATAATTTTTCTACTCCTACAACTCTACAAAAAAATATAGTTGAAATAAGGAATAGGACATTGGAGGAAATGGCTAGGACTATGCTACTTGCTATTAAATTGCCTCATAGCTTTTGGGCAAAAGCTGTGAACATTGCATGCTACATTATAAATAGGCGCATGACTAGATCTCTTGTTGAGAACACTCCCTATGAGTTACTTAAAGGGAGAAAGCCAAATATATCCCACCTTAGGGCCTTTAGATGCAAGTGCTTTATGTACAATAATGGAAAAGACTCCCTAGGTAAGTTTGATCCGAGAAGTGATGAGGGAGTATTCTTGGGATATTCTTCACATAGTAAAGCTTATAAGATTTATAACAAAATAACTATGTGTGTAGAAAAAAGTGTACACGTTATATTTTGGTGAAACTAACATTCTTTCAGAGAGGCAGGGTCTAGAAGATGAAGAAATAGGGCTGGAAAGAAACTTAAATGAAGCAACAGTCCAGCCTGAAGCTACACCAAAGGAAGAAACAAGTGATGGAATAGGTCCTTCTACCTAGGGCAACTGGACATGGGGAACTGAACAAAGAGGAACTGACCCTCAAACCTCGAGAGAACCTGTCTATGAACCTGTTCCTCAGCAACAAAACATTGAAGGGACATCTAGGGGAAACCAGTTGGTTGTGAAGCCTTACAAGTATCAAAGTTCTCATCCCATTTGGAACATAATTACTGATCCAACCTTTGGAATCAAAACCAGATCTTCTTTAAAGAACCTATGTTCTTTTGATGCTTTTTTTTTATCTCTGATTGAACGTAAAAACTTTTCTAAGGCTTTGCAGGATGCAGACTGGGTGAATGCAATGCAGGATGAACTCAACCAATTTGAGAGAAGTCAAGTTTGACATCTGGTACCAAGACCCAAGGAAAGAACAATGACTGACACTAAATGGGTCTTCAGAAACAAACTTGATGAAAATGAAACAGTTACATGGAACAAGACAAGATTAGTGGTTCAAGAATATAGTCAAGAGGGGGAGGGGCATAGACTATGATGAGACTTTTGCTCCAGTTGCAAGATTGGAAGCAATTAGACTCCTTATAGCCTTTGCTGCTTACATGGAATACACTCTCCATCAAATGAATGTCAAGAGTGTCTTCAATTGCTATCTAAAGGAATAAGTGTTTGTCAAGCAACCTCCGGGCTTTGAAAGCAAGGAATGTCCTGATAATGTATACAAGCTCGACAAGGCACTTTATGGGCTTAAGAAGGCTTCAAGAGCATGGTATGAAAGGTTGACTAAATTCTTGCTTAAGCATAGCTACAAGAGAGGTAAAATTAACAATACTTTATTCTTGATAGAAAAAGGTAAAGATCTCTTGGTAGTTCAGATATATGTTGATGATATAATCTTTGGAACAATTACATATAGTTTAAGTAAAGAATTTGCTAAGCTAATGTGGAGTGAATTTGAAATGAGTATGATAGGTGAGCGTAATTTCTTTTTAGGCTTACAAATTAAATAAAATTCAAATGGAACTATGATCCATCAGCAAAAGTATGTGAAAACGTTGCTTAAAAAGTTTAAAATGGAAGATTCCAAAGAAATTGACACTCCTATTGCAACAACCACAAAATTGGATTTGGATGAGCATGGTTCATATGTTGATAAGAAGTTGTATAGGGGAACGATTTGCTCTTTGTTATATCTCACTACTAGTCGACCTAACATTATTTTCAGTGTAGAACTTTGTGCTAGATTTCAAGCAAATCCAAAGGAGTCTCACTTGAAGGATGTCAAGAGGGTTTTGAGATACCTAAAAGGCATCATTGATCTTTTCCTATGGTATCCTAAAGGTAGTAATTTTGATTTAGTCGGATATGCTGATGCTGATTATGCAGGTTTTCTTGTGGATAGAAAGAGCACTTCAGGTGTGACACACTTTCTTGGTTCATGTTTTGTGTCTCGGACCACCCAAAAGCAAAATTCCGTGGCTTTGTCTACTGTTGAAGCTGAGTATGTGGTTGTTGCCTCATGTTTTGCTCAATTGTTGTGGATTAAACAACAATTAATGAACTTTGGAATTGATGTAGGTTGTATTCCCATCTTTTGTGACAACACTAGTGCAATTAGTATGACCAAGAACCCAGTTTATTACAAAAGAACTAAGCACATAGATGTTAGACATCACTTTTTGAGGGACAACTATGAAAATTGTTTGATCACTGTGGAATTTTGTGCTACTGACAAGTTAATAACTGATATCTTCACAAAAGCTCTAAGTAGATATCACTTTGAAAGGAACATGCTAGAATTAGGGATTATTATGATCACCTAAAAGGATCCAGTTCTAACTCAAAAATTGGTTAGATAATTTGTGAATTTTGTAAATAACTAGATTAGATATTGCTCAGTTTCATACTTTCATTAGTATACTCTTGTGTTATATGCTAAAATGTAACGACCCGGCCGATCATTTTAAGAGTTGTAGCCCCGTTTCCCCATTTACTATTCATTTCCTACTTAATTATTGTTATGTGACTTGCGGGGGTAGTTGGTTCGGGTCCGGGGAGACTTCGAAATGAGTTGAGACACTTAGTTTCAAGGTTGGAAGCTTAAGTTAAAATGGTTGATCGGATGTTGACCTATGTGTAAACGACTCCGGAATGGAGTTATGATTGTTCCGTTAGTTCCGTTAGGTGATTTTGGACTTAGGAGTGTGTCCGGATTGCGAATTTAAGGTCTGTAGTTAAATTAGGCTTGAAATGGCGAAAGTTGGAAATTTTAAAGTTTGACCGAGAGTGGACTTTGTGTTACCGGGTTAGGATTGGGGTTACGGGAGTTGGAGTAGGTCCGTGGTGTCATTTCTGACTTGTATGCAAAATTTGAGGTCAATCGAACATGATTTGATAAGTTTCGACATCCAATGTAGAATTTAGAAGTTCAAAAGTTTATTAAGCTTGAATCGATGCGTGATTCTTGATTTTAGCGTTGTTTGATGTGATTTGAAGGCTCGACTAAGTTCTTATTATATTTTAGGACTTTTTGGTATATTTGAACGAGGTCCCGGGGGCCTCGGGTGAAGTTCGGATGATTATCGGATCAAGTTTGGAGTTAAAAGGGGTGGTGTAGCCGCACTCTTCTGGTGCAATCGTACCTGCGAACCTTTGGTCACAGGTGTGGGCTGGGAAACGTATATGCATCCAGAAGTGAAGAAGGTTATGGTCGCAGGTGCGAAGGATTGTCCTCACCTGCGTGGTCGTAGATGCAGAGAGGTTGAGCGCAAGAGCGAGGGGTCAGCGCCGGAGCGGGAAGATGGTCGCATCTGCATTTGCGTAGGGGCAGAGTATTTTTTGCAGGTGAGAAGGCTTGGTTCCAGTGATTCACAGCAGAAGCGGAAGGATTGTCGCTTCTGCGACACCGCAGATGCAGTTAAGTTGTCGCAACTGCGGAAAGCCTGGGCAGAGTATTAAAATCGAGGGTTCCGTGATTTTCTTCATTTTGAACATTCCAAGCTCGGGATTAGGCGATATTTGAGAGGGATTTCTAAGGGATTCTTGAGGTAAGTAACTTGTGGTTAAATTTATTCAATAATTATGTTTCCCCATTGAACTTTCCACCTAGATTGGATGGTTTTGATGTGTAATTTTGGGAGTTGAGGCTAGGGATTTGGAGAGTTTAAATTGGGGATTTGGGTATCGAATTGGTGTTGGATTTTGATATATTTAGTATGGTTAGACTCGTGGTTGGATGGGCTTTCAAATTTTGTGACTTTTATCGGATTTCAAGACGTGGGCCCAGGGCCCGACTTTTGAGTTGACTTTTTGACTTTTGATTAAAAACTTAGTATTTCCTTTTGGAATTGATTCATTTAGCTCGTGTTAATTGTATCGAACTATTTGTGGCCAGATTCGAGGTATTCAGAGGCCGTTTCATGAGGCAAGGGCATGTTGGAGTAGGTATTTGAATGGTTTGAGGTAAGTAACATGTCTAAACTTAGTTCTGAGGGTAAGAAACCCCGAATTTCGTGTTATGTGATTGGTGTTGAGGTGACACATGTGCTAGGTGGCGGGAATGTAGGCATGCGCTGTAAGAATTGTGACTTGGTTGATTCCATGAAACTGAATGGTTGATTAATCTTGCTGTCACCCATATTTTTACCATGTGTTAGAGCTATTAAGCTGTCAGTCATGTTAGAAATCCTACTTAGGCTATATGTTGGTACTATTGGGCCCTCAGAGGTCGTATTACATGTTGAATTATTTGTGTTAATTTCCATTTGTACTCGATCACAGCTATTATTTGCATATTATGTCTCGGTCTCTGTTGTCCTTTACTGGATACATCATATCATTATTGTTTGGGCTAAATAACATGATTCTAGTGAGCCCGAGAGACTGGAGAGATTAGTGACTAAGTGAGACTGAGGGTCTATTGTGAGTGATGTTTATGGGATCGGGCTGCACGCCGCAGCAGACTTTATTGATTCATGCTACGATTTGGCTTATTATAGCGCTTGGGCTGGATCGGCCCCTCCAGACTCTGCACATCCATAGTGGGCGCAATTTACAACATTTATTTACATTTGGACTGGATCTGCCCTAGTTTATTTACATTTGGGCTGGATTTGCCATGGTTTATTTGCATTGGGATGGATTTGCCCTGTTTTACTTGTATTTGGGCTGGATCTGCCCTGTTCTGTGTTGAGTTTTATTGCAAATCTGAAAGCATGTCTAAATTTTTCTACCTCTACTTGTTAAATTATGAATTTCTGAGTTATCACTGTCATATTTTCTGTAACTTTCCATACTGTTCAATATTGAAAGTGGGGTGTAATATTTGAACTCATCACTACTTTCAGTCCAAAGTTAGATTTGTTACTTATTGAGTTGGTTGTACTCACGCTACACCCTGCAACTCGTGTGTAGATTCAGGTATTTTTGGTCACGGTGGTTGCTAATTTGCTGAGTCCAGACCTTCGGAGATCATCAAGGTAGCTGCTTGGCGTCTACAGACCTTGACTCTCCTCCCTTATCTTTCTGTTTACTTGTTCAGATTTACTTTCCAGTCAGTTTACCAGACTATGTCATTATGAAGATGCTCATGTACTCAGTGACACCCCAGTTTTGAAAAGACTTTATGTATTGAGTATTGATATTCTATCCTATTTTTATGAGATTTCTCCTTTATTTAGACTGTTTTAGCGTATTTTAAAAATTAAAGTGTTAGAAATGTCTAAGTATTTGACTTTCCTAGTACCATGATAGGTGCCATCACAACAGAATGGGTATTGGATCGTGACATAAAATGTCTCACAGATCTCTAATGATATTACCCTTATTTGTTTTTTGGATAATTTAATCTTACACAAGAGAACTTTCAGTAAAGAACCTGGTTCATCATAATTACAAGATATGTATTCTTTACTCCGCATATTTTGAAATAACTGTATTTGGATCATGATCTAAAAAGGAGTCCCATTAATCTCAACCTCTTTTGAATCTATCCCTTACAAATGACCAGTTGCACCATGGAGTCTCACGTACCATAATTACCTAAAATCCAGGGAAGAATCCAACGCCTTTTCAAACTTAAACTCCCAAAGTGATTAGACCTCTAGACTTCAAACAGTGTCGTTACACTCAACCTACCCATCTTTATATTTGATATATAATCATCATCTTCTCTCATCTCTCATTTTCTAAAAGACAAAAGCCCTCCAAAGCCTAAAATTCTCTTAACCTTGTTCATCTACCTACATAAATTCAAATGGAAAATACATATGAAAAACCAGATCACTGAGAACTCATCATCACTAATGAACCATCACCCACATCCAAACCCCCAATAAAGGGCGTGTCAAGATGCTTGTGTGTAATACTGTTGCTAGTAGTGAACAAGTAAAGAAATAAAATGAGAAAGTAAAGGCAAGTCAAGCAGAAGAACTCCAAAAATCAAATGAGTCCTTCAAGTCTGCAACTGAGGGGAAAGAACATGTTTCATTTGAAACAGAACAGGTAACTTCTGGGCTAAAAGTTTTGTCTGATGTTGTTTCTGAAGTGGCTGAGAATCTTGAGAAAAGATTTGTTCTTGCTAGTACTATTGTTGGTGTAGAGTCTGAGTCTGGAAAATTAGGTGATAAAAATAAAAGGGGAAAAGAAAATGAGAGAGGGGGTATTAAAGTAGATGTTCTTGGTACTGCTATGGGAGGCAAAAAGATAAAGGATGCCTCTTCTATCCCTGTAGAGACTCCTCTCCCAAGAGGAAGAGCTACAAAGAGTCAGAGGAAGCAGAGTGAGGCTGACCTAGAAAAGGCCTTAGTTGAGAGTAAAAAGAAAGTTGATGCTAGAGGGAAGAATAAGATGAGTGAACCAAGTGAAATAATTGAGATTGAATAGATGGACCTGATCCTTCACGATGAGGATGAGGCAGAGGAAGTGGAGGCTGTGACTCCAAGTGCTAAGAAGAGAAAGACTTCTAAAAAGAAGTCCCCTACAAAGTCTGTTGATACGAAAAGTTCTGCCTTGGCAAAAAGAACTAGGTCTGCCAGGAAATCAAGAAAAGTGCAAATAGTGGAAGAAGAGTGAGAATAACAAGAGGAGACTGATGAAGAAAAGGACAAGATGGTTAAGTTTAGAAAAAGAACAATTCTGAAGGGGGGGCTCCTCAAAGATTTGGAAGAGGAGGGAATGGTGCTGCTGTTGGAGAAGTTGGAGATTTAAGGTTGGAAGCACTTAGTCCTTCAGTTGGAATTCCTTGCAAATTGCGAGATAGTGAATGGAAGGGTAAATAGTGTGGTGAAATGAGTGAAGGTGAGCTTTGATGATAAAGAGCTATGGGATATTATAAGGATACCTGCTGAAGGCTATAATAACTATAAAAAGTTAAAATGGACAAGTCTAGAGAATCTACCTACCTCACTTGCCATCATCAAGAAATTTGTTGATAGGGTTTAGAACTTCGACCCAGGGCTGTCTATAAGAGTGAGATGACTCCTACCCACAAAGTGCTCTTTGAATTTGTCAATAAAGTAGTTCTACCCAGGCAGGAGAGATGTCACATTGCTACTTTTATGAACCTGGTCTTTATGGAGTATTTGGATAATGGGAGGCAGATCAACTGGCCGGGGGTTTATAATCCAGCTCCTTAATAGGGTGGTTTCTGACACTAAAACTCACGTCATACCCTATGGGTTCATGCTCATTGTTGTGCTTTCTCACTTTAAAGTTCCCCTCAAGAAATAGGATGTAAGCACAAGTAAAGATTACTTTGGGGCCAACACTTTGATTGACTTTGACTATAAAATCCTTATTGCTTCCAAAGAACCTGGTTCATCCAAGAAGGTGCCCATGAACAGTAAAGTGAGAGCTTTGAAGTAGGAGAGAGGGGCAAAGGATGCTGAGATTGAAAGGCCGAAGAAGATACTGGCTGAAGTAGAAACTGAAAGGGATGCTCTCTAGTCTGAGCTTGCAAAGGAGAAAGAGAAGAATAAAGGCATTCTTCAAGACATGTTTAAGCTTCTTCAGGCCAGAAACCAAGAACCTGGTCCTTCCTAGTCTTAGACCCTTCCTAGCCTAGTTTGTAACCAGTGACTCGAGTGGGATGTTCCTTTTTTTTTGCTCATGGTTCAGTATTTTTATTTCTTTTTTATGCTTTGTGTATGAATCTTATCAATGATAATCACTGCTTCTGCTCTAATTGTTTGTTAATATTTCTTAGATGGCTAATATCCTCAGATTGATAAGAGAAACTTGAATTCATGATTGCATTTGAAGTAGCCTAAATTGCCATGAGTAAGATCTGCTAAAATCTAGTTATTTTATGCAATTTTTCGATGATTCCAAAAGGGAGAAGATATGTTGTGCTTTTTCTTTGGACAGCGATATTTATAACCTAATGAACCCGGTCCTTGATGATTGGTGACTTTAAAATGGAAAGTGTTCTAACATTGTATTGATGTGAGCTGAGTTGAAATAGGTTTGATGCTTGTGGAAAGCATAGAGTTTGTCATCATCAAAAAGGGGGAATTTGTTGGCCTGAAGAAGTTTTGTTTTGATCATTGATAAAGGAACACATGCATGAACCGGGATCCATACACAGTGTACACAAGGGACGGGCAGATTCAAGCACAAGGCATGCATGTGAAGTGGATAAGTATAAGTGGTTATATTTGATATCCCATGAACGAAAAGGTTGCATAATTGATAAGGAGCAAGACTCCTTACTTGAAGAGAACTCTATCCTAAATAAGGGAATGGTTAGAGATTGAAGTTAACTAGAATTCTTCTACTATAGAAGTGTATAGCATTAGAGCTCTAGTTAATCCTAATCCTACTAACTCTATATATTTACAGGATGTTCTCTTTTACAGGTAACGCACAAACGCTGAAGTTAAGCAAGAATTGAGAGCAAAATAGCAAGGCATTTTACAAGCAATTCCTGTGTGTTTCAAGTGTGCGAACTTGAAGCTACATGAACCGGATAGAAGAACTAGTTTCAAGTGTCTATCTTTTACTCTAGTTCAATTGTAGTAGGGCTTTTGAGTTGTACCTTTCAGCTTTCTTTAGAAGCATTTGTACTACATACTTTGAGTTGTATTATTCAAGTTAGAGTTAACTTGAAACTGTCACAACAGTCTGTGGCTGGTTGCTACAAGGGTTAGAGGTAATCCTTAGGTTTAAAAGAGTTTTGTAAATGTTGTTGTTTGGCTTAGTGATTTAGTGAAGTATTGGAAAAAATCCTACAGGGAAGTAGGTCATGGTTTTTTTACCTTTTGAGCCGGGTGTTTTTCACGTAAAGACACATGTGTTCTTTACTTTTTGCATTTATTATTCCGCAACTGTAGTGTAAGAAACTCATAGAAGAACACGTCCTTCTATAATCTTTGCACGCGAAAAATTGGACACCTCACAAATCACCCTCCCTCTCGTATGGCATTGAAGTATAAAATATTACACCAGACCCCCCTCCCCCAAACCCCGGATCACAAAAAAGAAAGAAATCAAAACCACACATAATAGTTAGCAAAATCAAACGTGAAATTCTTAATCACAATTTCTCCGCCTTAAATTAACTATAGACCGAGACTTAAATGGCAGAAGGTAAGCTCCCCTTCGGCCGTAAACATGCTCTTGAAACTAGATTCACTCGTTCTTTTTTCCGACAATTATGAGAACCTCTTTAATAAGGGAATTTTGTGAGGTTATTTTCTTTTTCTTTTTGATATTTTATACTCCCTTTTACATTATTTTAGAAAACACGAAGTGCTTATATTCGTCCACGGACCTTAGTCGATTAACTAAATGTTATTACATTTTTGTGTTCATTTGGTATTTCTTTTTTCGTTGTCTAATTATGGTTATTCAAGAGTTATTTTGTTAGCATCACATAAAATCAGATTATTTTGATAGTGAAAAAAGTTTTTTTTTTCACTATGCTGCAAAATTTTCTTTACCAACAAAAACCACATAATATTTATTTACACTATTTAATTTCACCAGATAATAGAGGGTAGTACCTAGTAGTAGGTGTAAGCATTTTTTTAAACTTATACTCTCTTATTGCAGTTTATGCGGAAGCATTTTCTTTTTAATCCATCCTAAGAAAAGTAATAGCTAAGTTTTGTTAATAATGTAACTTAAACTTTTTATTTTTATATTGCCATACACATGTTATGACATTTTTAATACGACTAGTCATAA
>AWOL01S0014546.1:2528-14583 GCA_000715115.1 Nicotiana otophora
GAAAGCCTGAAGTAGGGTAGTATGAATGTGTGGGAGTACCATTGGAGTTTGCACACCTGTCCAAGTATGTTATTCACATGTTTCCCACTATAAAGGCTAGAGTGTGCCGGTTTGTGCAGGGCCTTAGCCCCTTGGTTTCACCAGCCGACGCTCCCATTCCCTAAGTTTGGGAGGATGCATTTTGGTCCTGCTTCATGGACCTACCTATATGCTATGGGTGCGGTGTGAGGGGTCACATTCAGAAGGATTGCCGCTCCTCCCGCCGAAACATGTACAGAGTTGCGGTGCATCCAGCTAATTTTGCAGCTACTACATCCACAACACCTCCAGCTCGAGGCACCCAACACCCACAGGACGTGGTGCAGCTAGGGGTGGTGCATAATATTCAGGAGGACCCAGCAGATTTTATGCTATGCGAAGGAGTCGGGATTCAGAGGCTTCTCCAGATGTTGTCACAGGTATATTGTTTATCCAATCCCATGATGTATATGCTCTTATTGATCCTAGTTCAACTTTATCATATGTCACTCCTTATGTTTCTATGGAATTTGGGATAGAACCGGAACAACTTCATGAGCCGTTCTCTGTGTCTACTCCGATTTGTGAGTCTATTTTAGCCGCACGATTTTATAGTGATTGTGACAGAAAAGCCCTTAATAATATAAACTTACAGGTTTATTGATTGAACATTCAAAACATAGCAGAGGAAAATAAGAGAGTAAATACAGAGGGGAGAGAGGTCTTAGAAAATTGGGGAATTTTCTGATGCCTCATGCAATGGGAAGGGGGAGTCTTAAATAGACTAAAAGGTAGATGCCTTTCATCTTAGGCGTACAATTCTGTGGTCTGATTTAATCGACAATCTCTAATGGTCGACAAATTAAAATGGGTGGTCCACTCTTTTTAAAAGCAAACAGTAAAAGTTTGTCTTTTTCAAAAGGTGAATAGTGTAAAGATACAATTCCTTTATTGGTGGGGACTCTGTCGGTCTTTGATGATGGAGACTCCGTCAGTGCGGGTTTAGTCATAATTTGGNCAGGACTGTTAGGTTCGAATTTGCAAATGAGCCAGTCATTGAGTATAAGGGTGTTAATGTAGTGCCTAAGTGTAGGTTTATTTAATACCTTAAGGCCACGATAATGATCAACAAGGGGTGTATTTACCATTTGTTCCGGGTTACGGGCATCGATGCTGAGGCATCTACACTTGAGTACGTGCCTGTTGTGAATGCATTTTCGGGAGTTTTTCTGGATGAACTCCCTGGGATCCCATCAGATAGGGAGATTGAGTTTGGGATTGATGTGATGCCAGACACGCATCCTATATCTATTCCACCCTATAGGATGGCATCGACAGAATTGAAGGAGCTAAAGGAACAATTGAGGGATTTGTTAGAGAGGGGTTTCATGCGACTGAGTGTGTCACCATGGGGCACACAGTTTCTCTTTGTGAGGAAGAAAGATGGATCACTGAGGATATGTATTGACTACTGGCAGCTTAACAAAGTCACAATAAAAAACAAATACCCATTACCAAGAATAGNGCAATAAATGATATCCTTTTCTGGATAAAGTACTTGCACATTTTAATGTGCTATGGTAGAGTAGAAATAGCTTCCTTGGTCTGAAAATCATCAAACCTGTTCAGAAATTGTTGAGGGNGGGAGTAGGATATTCCAAAAATAGCTTTTACGACTCGAGATGGGCACTTTGAATTGCTGGTAATGTCTTTTGGGCTAACAAATGCCCCGGCAGTTTTCATGGATCTTATGAATCGGGTTTTCATGTCTTTTCTCGATTCCGTTGTGGTAGTTTTAATTGACAATATTATTGTGTATTTGCACGGTTGAGAGGACCATTCCGATCATTTCAGGGTAGTTTTGCAGACTCTTCATCAGCACCAATTGTACGCAAAAGTTTCAAAATGTGAATTTTGGCTCGAATCTGTCACCTTCTTGGGTCATGTTGTCTCCAGAGAAGGAATTAAGGTCCATCCTCAAAAGCTTGCAGCGGTGAAGAATTGGTTTAGACCTTCAACGCCAACCAAGAATCACAGTTTCTTGGGCTTAGCAGGGTATTACAAGAAGTTTGTGTAGGGGTTCTCTACTCTTGCCTCGCCGTTGACTAAATTGACTCAGAAAGCGATTAAGTTCCAATGCTCTGATGCTTGTGAAATGAGCTTCCAGTATTTGAAATCAAGATTGACTACGGCACCGGTGATGACCTTACCAGAGGGTGCAAATGGATTGGTGGTATATTGTGATGCTTCAAGAATTGGGCTTGGGTGTGTATTAATGCAATAGGGCAAGGTGATAGCTTATGCTTCCAAGCAACTCAAGAATCCTGAAAAGAATTATCCAACACATGACTTAGAACTTGCGGAGGTGATTTTTTCATTAAAGAGTTGGCGTCATTATTTGTATGGGGTCCATGTGGATGTGTTCACGGACCACAAGAGTCTTCAATATATTTTTAAANGGTGTGTATTAATGCAATAGGGCAAGGTGATAGCTTATGCTTCCAAGCAACTCAAGAATCCTGAAAAGAATTATCCAACACATGACTTAGAACTTGCGGAGGTGATTTTTTCATTAAAGAGTTGGCGTCATTATTTGTATGGGGTCCATGTGGATGTGTTCACGGACCACAAGAGTCTTCAATATATGTTTAAACAAAAGGAGTTGAATCTGAGGTAGAGAAGATGGTTTGACTTACTCAAGGATTACGACATCGATATTTTGTATCACCTGGGGAAAGACAATGTTGTGGCGGATGCTCTTCGCTGGAAATCTATAGGTAGTTTGGCTCACTTTGAGGCATGTCAAAGGACATTGTCCAAGGATGATCATCGATTGGCTAGTTTGGGAGTTCGTCTTACGGACTCTAATGAAGGAGGGGTAATTGTCCAAAATAGTGCTGAATCATCGCTTGTTGTGGAAGTCAAAGAGAAGCCATACAACGATCCATCTTTGGTGAAATTGAAGGAGGGGATTCAAAAACATAAAACTATGGCTTTTACTCTTGGCATGGATGATGGTACACTAAGGTACCAAGGGCGGCTATGTGTTCCAAATGTAGATGATCTCCGGAAAAGAATCATGACCAAGGCTCACAGTTCTAGGTATTCCATGCACCCAGGTTCTACGAAGATGTATCATGATTTCATGGAAGTCTATTGGTCGAATGACATGAAAAGGAATATGGCGGACTTTGTGGCAAGGTGTCCGAATTGTCAGCATGTAAAGGCAGAACACCAACAACATGGTGGGTTGGCACAAAACATAGATATTCCAGTGTGGAAGTGGGACATGACTAATATGGATATTTTGGTAGGATTACCATGCACTCCGTGCAAGTTTGACTCAACTTGGGTGATTGTGGGTCGGATCACAAAATCAGCACACTTCTTACCAGTTAAATCTACCGACATAGTGGAACAGTATGCTCAATTATATATCAAGGAAACAATCATGCTAATTGGTGCTCCAGTTTCGATCATTTCCGATCGAGGGGCTCAGTTCACGACAAACGTTTGGAAGAAATTTTAGCAAGATTTGGGTACTTAGGTGAATCATAGTACAACCTTCAATCCACAGACCGACGGGCAAGCAAAGAGGACTATTCAGAAGCTTGAGGACATGTTGCGTGCTTGTGTTATCGACTTCAAGGGTAGTTGGGGTGATCTTTTGCCACCCATCAAGTTTGTTTATAACAACAACTTTCAT
Source organism: Nicotiana otophora (assembly GCA_000715115.1). NCBI lineage: Eukaryota > Viridiplantae > Streptophyta > Magnoliopsida > Solanales > Solanaceae > Nicotiana > Nicotiana otophora. The sequence goes on from AWOL01S0014546.1 coordinate 6,253, forward strand.
ACTAGTATTCAAATGGCACCATTTGAGGCATTATATGGTAGGAGATGTAGATCTCCCATTGGGTGGTTCAAGATTGGGGAAGCAGAGTGTATAGGGCTAGACCTCGTGCATCAGGCTATGGAAAAAGTTAAGATCATTAAGGAGCGGTTGAAGACTGCTCAGAGTCGTCAGAAGTCCTATTCGGATGTTCGTCATAGGGATATTTAGTTCAAAGAAGATGATTGGGTATTCTTGAAAATTTCCCCAATGAAAGGTGTAATGCGATTTGGTAAGAAAGGGAAATTGAGTTCGAGGTATGTCAGACCGTACAGAATCATTCAGAGGATCGGTGAGGCAGCGTACAAGCTTGAGCTACCACCTGATATGTCATTAGTGAACCTGGTATTCCATGTGTCTATGTTGAATAAGGTAGTTGGAGATCCGTCAGCTATTGTGCCGGTTGAGACTATTGAAGTTAATGAAGAACAGTCATATGAATAAATTCCAATTGCCATTCTTGATAGGCAAGTACGAAAGTCGAGGAACAAGAAATTGCCTTTGTGAAGGTGTTGTGGCGAAACCAGCAAGTTGAAGAGTCTACTTGGGAGGCCGAGGAAGAAATGAAAATGAAGTATCCTTATTTGTTTGTATAAACTATGTGACCTTTTCATAAAATTGTCGCTTATGGATTCTTGTATCACTTATTCAATTATTGTAAATGTGCTTCTTTCTAAATATATTGTATGTGAGGCCACAGTTGGTGTTGTTATGAGTTATGTTACGTCATTGGTTTATGTATATATTTTAAAGATATGTTTCTGGGGCTCTCTGACAGGTGGATATGCCTAGTTACAGGGAAAACTCTGGTGAAACTTTTGAGAATTTAGGGAGTTAGTCACATTTGGGGCTGATGGTGTGTGGTGTGAAAACTGAGTTGCATAAGATGCTAATAGTTAACCTTGACCCTCATTTGAGGACGAATGATCCTAAGTGGAGGAGAATGTAAGGCCCCATAAAAATTACGCAAAGAAAAAATAATGCTTCGTGGTGCAGAATTGATTTTTCCATAATAGGTTGCCACGGTTCAGATATTTTGGGTCGAACAATGCACTAGAGAGTAAAGGAAATTTTTTGGCAAAAGAGGGTATTTCTGAGGCCCACTATGCGGTCGCAGAATACCTCTGCGGACCGCATAATGGTCGTAGAGTAAGGTAGTGTGAAGCAGGGATGGGCCATTTTGGAGGTTAGGTTTGCGGCGCATTATGCGACCGCATACCAGTCCTTCGGTGCACTATGCGATCGCAGAACATGTGTGCAGGCCGCAAAATGGCCGCAAACTGAGTTAGTGATGCCCAGTTCTTGAGGCCAATTATGCGGCCTATTCTGTGGACCGCACATCCATTATGCGATCGCATATGCGACCGCAAATCCTATCCTGGGGCTTCATGTTTTGGGTTTTTATAACCGGACCCTACTTCGTTATGTATACGCAAAGGACCATAATTTGAGCAAATATCTGATACTTCTAGAATGAGAAAGAGTGCTTATTGTCGGTCAATTACCACATTTAGACGTGTACACACTCGTCACCTTGCGTACACGGCTTCCACATATCAAAATTAACACAAAACAACACCAATCCTATGCGATAATTCCCCCACACAAAGTTAGACAAGACTCTTACCTCACAACATGCTAACTCAACCCACTAGTAAGCCCTTCCCGCGATTATCCAACTCTGAAAGGCACAAATCTAGCCAAAACAACTTCATACCATAAATACAAACTATATGAACTATTCCGGAAAATAAAGTTCCAAGCTTTAAAAAGAAACACAATGTCAACTCAAAAAGTCAACTCTGCGCCCGCCTCTCGGAACCCAACCAAACTTACAAAATCCGAACACCCGTTCGATAACAAGTCCAACCATACAAGAATTACTCAAATATGACTTCAAATTTCCTTTGAAATCTCCAAATTTTAGTTTAAGAAGTTTCACAATGTTTCCCAAAATTTTCCAAGTCAAATCACTAATTAGATGACAAAAATAACAATGGATTCATGTAATATAGCCAAATCCGGGTAAGAATCACTTACCCCGATGAATTCCTAGAAAATACCTCAAACCATCGCCATAAACTTAGCTCTCTAACTCCAAAAGATGAAAATGAGATAAAACCCTCGAACACCACCTTTTCTGCCCAGCGATTTTCGCTTTTACGGGCACACTGTCGCACCTGCGGAAATATCCACAAATACGATTTCAACTAATGCTATGAAATTCCGCTTCTGCAGACAAAATACTCACACCTACGAGCCCGCTTCTTCGGATCCTCGATCACACATGCGGTGCTTCACAAGCTCCTTACAGTTGTGCGTCTATGAAATAACACTTGCACCTGCGGATGCGCATCTGTGCCCAGGTGTCTGAACCTGTGAACCCAGGCCTTGGCTGGCCTTCTCTATTTCTGGGATGCACCCTCACACACCTGCATGTACGCACCCGCGGCCAAAGCCTCTGTCGGTGCGATGACACTAGAAGAACAAACCTCATCAATTCAACCAAGTCCAAAATTATTCCGAATTCAATCCGAATCACACCCGGTAACCTTGAGACCCCTTCCTAATATATCAAAACATTCCAAAACACATAACGGACCTACCTGTCACGCCCCAAAATCGGGGAGCATGACCAACGCTCAACCGAGTGAACCTCGCCGAGCAAGCCTGTTAGCTTTCCTTCTACCCAAACTCATCCATAAATGGAGATAATACATATTTTCATTAATTAGCCAATAAGGTGATCATGACTACAATACCAATTCATTACCAATAATTTCATCATTTTAAAGTCTCAAATTTCACACACATTTTTCATAACAAGTAATACAACCACAACATAACATTGTTTGACCTTCCCAGCACCAATATACAACACACACTATGTCTACGAAGCCTCTATAGATAAAGAAGACTACTATGATAATGTCGGCGACAAGGCCCTGGGTATACGTCAAACACAATACACAAGGATCAAAAGATACATGACTCCAAAATGAAGTGGGGCTCACCAAGTCAGTTGGGAAGAGGGGGTACCGCTGTCACTGATCAATGTCTCCTACTGTGGAACCACCTGCATCCATTAAAGATGCAGCGCCCCAGGAAAAAGGGACGTTAGTATCTTCGAATAGCACTAGTATGTATAAGTAAACACCTTATCAATAAAATGAATAATATTATGTGGAGGAATAATCATAAAATCAATGGAAGCCTCGAACAATACCAAAATATCAAGTTAGAACCACATAAATTTTCAAGTAAATTTCCATATTCTTTATTTGGAGATCCTTAGTTCCGATGTATCATCGTTCAAAATACCATTATTTATAATACCAATACCATCGTACTTTTAGCCCGATGCCCGATCACGACCATATCGGCTAGGCCATCTCAATAGAGACGTAAATCACAATCACTCTCAATACCAATACCACCGTACTTTTAGCACGGAGTCCTATCACGACCCGGTCGGCTAGGCCAACTCATTAGAGATATCAACCACAATCACAATTTCAATTACAATTTCCAATACAATCACCACCATGTGGGCGGTATGGAGTCCGATCACGAGCTGATTGGCTAGGCCGTCTTATTCGAGACATCAAAATATTTATATCTGTCATTTCATTTCATACTTCTTTCACATCTTTTCATTTCATTGGCACTAGTGGCCACAATTATAATATCATTCTTGGCACTTGGCCGCATTTCATAATTCAAATTCTTTTTCCACTTTCAAATGTCATCATCGTCATCAATAACAACAAGGCTTTTCAATTCAAGACTTTAAATACTCATGGGAGCAACTAAGAATCGTAGGCACATAGAGACTTTTCACACAATTTGGCATAACAACCTTCATTCGTACTTGACTTGAAGTCTTAACATTTTCAACACACATCCCATACTTTGAACACATCCTTAAATGAAAAGATAACATGATAAAAGTATTTGGAATTCATATTGAACATATATCTTTCAACACAAGTATATTCGGAATGGCCAATTTTATAATGATCAATTCGGGACTTAGACAAATTACACGAACACCATGGGATTCAATTCTAAGAGAAGAATTTAGCCAACATACATCAATTGAGCTTCCTTAAACTCGAAAATGTTTCGGAATTCTTAGCAACTTCAATCTATTTTAGAAATATAACAAGTTGAACCAAAATTAGGAAGATGATCATGGTTCTAGCTCATTTGAGCATTTTATCAAACACTAGGTGTGCATTAAGGTTTCAAGGTCCTTTTATGGAGGATTCCATCATCCCACAACCCATTCTTTACCATTTTTAGCTCACAATCTTACTACAACCTTTGATAACATATGCATGCAAAATAAACAACTCCCATACCCGAGAATTGTCTTGCTAATTACTCATTTTTAGATAAATTTCGAAATTTAGGACTAGGGTGTAAACTCTTACCTATAGGATGAAGGCCTAGTGCGTTTTCCTTGTTAATCTTCAAATATTTGAGCTAGAATTGAAGGACAATTTGTTGAAGATCACTCTTCCACTCTAGGGCACTCTCTCACTGTCAAAATATCAGGTTTTAGCTCAAAAATGATTTAACCCCTCTCTCTAATCGGGCTTGGGTTATTTAATGGGCTCCTACGTGCACGACCGTGCACCTGGGCAAGTAGCCGTGCACATAAGGCAGAAACCTACAAATATTTGCGGCCGCGCATCTGACCGTGCCTATGACATAGGTCCAGTACAATAGCAATAACTTTCTGTATACATATCCAAAGGACGAACGGTTTGATGCGTTGGTAACTAGACTCAAGGAGCTCTAATTTGATAGGTATGTAGCCTCCTAAGTCTTTATAGTTTGGTAGTAGCATGCATTTGAATTATGATGTTGTGCGAATTGAGACATCCTTTCCTTGTAATGTATCCAACTTGTTCCGCACAAATTCTTTCCATTCACAAAACTCCTTAGTATGTTCCAACACATCCTAAACACATATTTTCATTTCAAAATGATGTGGTTCTATCCCATGGGTCTCCTTTGATACTCGAACACGTTATTCCCAAATATTGTTGGTGCACCTTAAAATCTTAAATCATTAGAAAAGTTTAATGGGGCCTTACACTGCCATAGGCCAAAAATTACATCAAACAACATCATTTCTACGAATCATAGCCTAATTCAAGCCTATTGAAACTATGAACATCCGACTTCGAAAACTAATGTCGATTCATACCAAAATAATTCTAATTGACCTCAAAATTTGCACACAATTCATAAATGACATGGCGGATCTATTCTAATTTCCATAATTGGAATCCTACCCCAATATCTATAAAGTCAACTCTCGGTCAAACTTCTCAACATTCCAAACCTTCAACTTTCTAACTTTTGCCAATTCAAGCTGAAATGACATATGGACCTCCAAATCACTATCCGGACATGCTACTAAGTTCAAAATCACCATTTGGAGCCATTGGAACTGTCAGAACTCCATTCCAGAGTCGTCTAAAGAAAAGTAAAACTACGGTTAACTTCTTCAACATAAACTTCCAAAGTTGGGACTAAGTGTCCCATTTCACTCTGAAACTCGCCTGAACATAAACCAAACACCCCCAAAAAGTCACATAACCATAATACAACATAGAGGAGAAAATAAATAGGGGATCAGAGGAAAAATAATTAATACGGTAGGCCGGGTCATTAGTGATGACGAGGAGTAAGTCGCAAGCACGTAGACTGTTATGGATGGCAGGCGAAATGCACTTCGAGTTCGCGAAGTGGTGACGCATTTGCAAAGCGTTGGATCGGAGTGGTCATCATGATCACGAGTAGACGGTCGCATTCACGTAGAAGGGTGAGTTCAGCTTAGGTGTCAGACAGTAAGCCTTCGCAAGTGCAATGTTGTTTCCTTGCTCGTGTAGTTCAAGAGTATGTTGTGCTTTGTGTTTGCACCCATGGGCTCACGTTCGCATAGAGTCTTTTGGAGGACCGGGAAGTTTATTCTTCGTGATCACAAGGATATATTCGTGATCGCGAAGTGTATGCCTGGGCAGACTATTTAACATCTCTATTTCAAGGGTTTGGTCACTATACCACATTTTGAGTTAGAGAGCTCGATTTTGGGCAATTTGGGAGGGGAGTTTATCACGATTTGGGTTAGGGTAAGTACTTTTTACTCGAATATGTTTATATTCCATGATTCTATAATTGTTTTAGCATTTAATTGGTTAATTAAAGTGAAGAAATTGGTGATTTTGGTAAAAGAAATTACTAAAGTTAAAATTTAGGATTTGAAGGCCATTTTAGGTTAGAATTGGATGAAATTGGTATGGTTGAACTTGCAAGTGAATGGGTGTTTAGAGTTTGTGAGTTTGATTAGATTCCAAGGTGCGGTATCGAGGTTAACTTTTCGGGTTGAAATTTTGATTTTGATAAAGATCGGAGCTTTATTGTTTGAAGTTGTTTTCTACAATATTATTTGATGATATTAAGTTGTTTGTGACTAGATTCGAATTATTCAGAGGCCGATTTGCGTGGGAAGGAATTTTGAGGTAAGTAGCATATATAATCTTGGATTTGAGGGTAATTAACCCTGGGAACTATGTTGCATGAGTCATATTAATATGACACACATTCTAGGTGTCGGGAATGGGTGCATGCACCGAGGTATTCATGATTAGGGGTGGTTTTAGACTATTGTGAGATTTGTTTTGCTATTGTGCCTTGTTATATCCGTGTCTTCTCGACTTGTAAGGTTATTTGGGCCAGATTCATGTTATAAACCATGTCTAGGCTATGTGCTAATTGTTTGAAATGTGATCGGGCTTGTTCTTGCTGTTTATGATCTATTTGGCTACATTGCACTCATAATCTCAGTTACGATGCTATGTATGTGTATGATATCTTTGTCTTAGTAATTTCTTATTTGATTCTTCACATGTTTTTTGTGCCTCATATGTATAACACTGTTTAACAGAGTTTTGTGAGATGTGATTATCTGAGACTTCATCAGTTAATGACTGAGCTTGGGCCATAGAGCCGATTTGGTATTGATTTTGAGGTGACGTGTACGCCATGCTCACATTGGGATAAGTGTTATTGTTTTGGGGTGACGCGTGCACTAGGCAACAATTGCGAACCTCATATGTGAATACGAAGAACAAGTCTATCCAACCTAAATTCCCTTATATGCGAACGTGATGGCTCCCTCGGGAATGTGATGAACAATGAACCCAACTGACAAAATACCCATCACTATCGCATATGTGCTCCTGCGATCACGAAGCTCAACCAGAGCATAAGAAAAATAAGCTAAACCAGCAGCTCATGCCACCTCCGAAGTCAATTCGAAACACACACCAGCCCCTTAGAACCCTATCCGAACATACCAACAAGTCCCAAAATATAACACGGACCTACTCGAGACCTCTCATCACACAAAATAACATGAAAACCACGAATAATCAATCAAAATCAACCTCTTAAGTGCATAGACTTCAAACTTTGAACCAAGCGTCCGATTCAAACCGAACCAATATGGAATCTGACCGAACGTTTCACACCGGTGAAAATGATATAACAAACATATTCCCACTGTTAGAGCAACAAGACAAATCCGATAAAATCGAAGTTAACCCCCGGTCAAACTTGTGAACTTCTAAACCTTCAAGTTGCTAACCTTAGACAATTTGAGCCAAAACCTTCTAGAAACAACAAAATGCAAACCCAGGCATACGTACAAGTCCAAATCACCATCCGGACCTAGTGGAACCATAAAAACTCTAATCCAAGGTCAAATACACAAAATTCAAACTTGGTCAACTCTTCCAACTTAAAGCTTCCTAGTTGAGAATCATTTTTCCAAATCATTCCCGAACCACCCGAAAACCAAAACCCATGATAGATGTAACTCATAATACACCATATGAAGCTACTCATGACCTCGAATAACCGAACTNTTTTAGACTATTGTGAGATTTGTTTTGCTATTGTGCCTTGTTATATCCGTGTCTTCTCGACTTGTAAGGTTATTTGGGCCAGATTCATGTTATAAACCATGTCTAGGCTATGTGCTAATTGTTTGAAATGTGATCGGGCTTGTTCTTGCTGTTTATGATCTATTTGGCTACATTGCACTCATAATCTCAGTTACGATGCTATGTATGTGTATGATATCTTTGTCTTAGTAATTTCTTATTTGATTCTTCACATGTTTTTTGTGCCTCATATGTATAACACTGTTTAACAGAGTTTTGTGAGATGTGATTATCTAAGACTTCATCAGTTAATGACTGAGCTTGGGCCATAGAG
>AWOL01S0014551.1:0-24163 GCA_000715115.1 Nicotiana otophora
CATAAGGTCTGTTAAAACTCAGCAGGCCTTTTAGAGAGTTATCAACATGCAAAGGGAAAATGGTTTTTTCATTATAGCACTCATGGAACCTTTCCAAACACAGAGGCTTATTCAGAACTATAGGAGGAGACTAGGCATGGAAACAACAATATCTAATATCAATGGCAAGATATGGCTATTTTGTGATGTTGTGGTCCAGTGGGATGTGGTGATTGACACTGACCAGCAACTTACTATCATGGTTTATCATCAAGATATTGAGAAGCACATCATGATGACCTTTGTATATGCAAAGTGTTCATCCCTGGAAAGAATAGAATTATAGGATAATCTATACTACCTTGCTAGAGACATGGAATTACCTTGGGTGGTTGGAGGGGACTTTAATGTGATTTTTTATGAAGAAGAGAAGATTGGTGGACAGCCAGTTTACCCTCTAGAATATGAAGAGTTTTCCTTTTGTGTAAACTCTTGTGGGCTATTTGACATGGGCTACAAAGGAAATCCATTCACATGGTGGAATGGGAGACCAAACTCAGAATGCATATTCAAAAGATTGGACAGAATGTTTGTCAATGTGCCATTCCAAACTTTATTCCCTAGAACAGAAGTGGAGCACCACATCAGAATAGGTTCTGACCAGGCACCACTCCTGATGAGTTGTGGTGAGCAGACCACTCAAATTGCCAAACCTTTCAATTTTTTGAATTTCTGGACAAAACATACCTCTTTTATGGAGGTAGTTAAACAGAATTAGCTGGCTGATTTCACATGTAACACATTCTTGATGTTCAAACAGAAACTAAAAAGAGTTAAGATTGCTCTTTCAAAATGGAGAAAGCTCACTTATGGGGATATCTTTAAACAACTGGGTTTAAGAGAAGATGTTGTCAAATTAAAAGAAATGCTATTTAAAGAAGAACCAACAATAGAGAATAGAATTATACTTCAGAAAGTACAATCTGAATTAAAGAGATATCTGAGCATAGAGGAGCAGTATTGGAAACAAAAAGCTGGAATGTCCTAGTTTGCAGAAGAAGACAGACATACAAGATATTTTCACAACCATGTCAATGGTGAAAGGCAAAAGCTCCAACTTAAGAGAATCCAGAATCATGACGGTGCTTGGATTGAGTCACAAGATCAGCTAGCTGATGCAGTAGTAGAATTTTTCCAGAAGCATTTTACACAAGAAGATGACCCTACATGCTCTGACCTCCTAAACAATGTACCTCCAATGGTGTCTAGTGATCAGAACTTAGAGCTGTGTAGAATTCCTACAATTGAGGAGGTAAATGCAGCATTATTTGTAATGAGTGGTAAGAGTGCAGGTGGTCCAGATGGTTTCACAGTCATTTTCTTTCAAGAATGTTGGGATATAATTGGGGAAGATATACATGAGATGCTGAAACTGCTTTATGGAGGACGTCCTTTGCCTAAGTCTAGAACGCACACAAACCTTGTCTTACTGCCAAAAACACTACAGGTTCAAACATTCACCGATCTCAGACCTATAATCTTAAGCAATTTTATAAATAAACTGATATATAGAGTTGTTCATAATAGGCTGGAAAAAATACTACCTTCTTTGATCTCTTCCAACCAGTCAGGATTTGTCAAGGGAAGAAGTATATTTGAAAACATCTTATTAACTCGAGAGATTGTTACTGACATAAAGTTAAGGGGAAAACCTACCAATGTAGTTATCAAACTTGACATGGAAAAGGCATATGATAGGGTCTCTTGGAAGTATTTAATGCATGTTTTGAGGAAAATAGGATTTGCAGAATGCTTCATCAACATGGTATGGAATCTACTATCCAACAACTGGTATTCTGTTCTAATTAATGGTCAAGCTACAGGTTTCTTTCACTCAACAAGAGGTGTCAAGCAAGGGGATCCTCTCTCCCCAGCCCTGTTCATACTCTCTGCAGAGGTACTGACTGGGTCTTTAAATAAGCTATTTGAAGACCAGATATTCAAGGGCTTTGGCATGCCCAAGTGGACTGATCCATTAAATCATTTAGCCTACGCAGACGACACTATAATCTTTACTTCAGCTGATCCATACTCCTTAGAGAAGATTGTAGAAGTCTTGTATAAGTACGAGAACACTTCTGGCCAAATGATCAATAAGACAAAGAGTTCTTTTTATATGCACTCTACCGTGTCTGCAAGATTATTCAACTCTGCAGGTGCTATTACTGGATTCTCAAGGGGTGAGTTTCTATTCACTTATCTTGGCAGTCCAATATTCTACAAAAGAAGAAGGAAGGATTTTTACAATGGCTTGATTAAAAGTGTGAAGGCAAAGATACACTCTTGGAAAGGGAAGCTACTGTCCTATGGGGAAAAAGCTACTTTAATCACTAGTGTCCTACAAAACATGCCTACACACATCCTTTCTGTCCTTGATCCACCTAACAATGTACTTGAACACCTTCATAAAACTTTTGCTAGGTTCTTCTGGAGTAACAAGGATGAAGGTAGAAGTAGACATTGGACAAAATGGCAAAATCTTTGCCTACCAAAGGAAAAAGGAGGGGGGGAGGGGGGTAGGTTTTAGATCTCTGTACGATGTCTCTAGAGCTTTATTTTCCAAATTGTGGAGGAAATTTAGGACATAGAAGTCCTTATGGTCTAATTTCATGTGTAACAAATACTGTAAAAAGAAACTGCCAACAGTGGTCAAATTTTGAGGGGGATTTCATATATGGCGGAAAATGTTAGAGGCCAGGGAAGAGGTGGAGCATGCAATATTATGGGAAATGAAAAGGGGATCAACTAACGTTTGGCATGAGAATTGGACTGGACTGGGAGCTTTGTACCATGTTGTTCCAAGAGACTACCCAATCAATGAAGATATACAAGAAGTAGTTGACTTGAGAGTGGATGATGTTTGGGATGAGCAAATCCTGGATCAGTCTTTTCCTATAGACATTGCTCACCATATCAGACAAGAAGTTCTATTTGACACTAGTGATGATGGCTGGGATTTTCCTAGATAGATGCCTACACCTTCAGGAAATCTTTCTGTTAGTAGTGCGTGGAAAATTATAAGCAATAGAGACCTACTAATCCTGATTACATTAAGATGTGGACTCAAGGTTTACTATTATGAATCTCCTTCTTTCTATGGAGATTGTGGAAAGGGAAGATTCCCACATATGACTTATGGAAGAGAGGTGGGTACATGATAGTGTCCAAGTGTCGGTGATGCTCACAACCACAAGAAGACTCATTCCAGTATTTGTTCTTAAAGAGTGAAACTGCAAATAAGGTATGGAAGACTTTCCTTCAAGAAGCAGGGTTCGTAGTAAATCTAATACAGGTTCATCAAATAATAAGAGCATGGTGGAATGCACAATGTTGTCCTAAACTAAAGCCATTATTTCAAGCAGTTCTAGCGGTGATCACATGGGAACTTTGAAAGAGGAGTAATACAATAAAATATGATGGTGCAATATCCTGCAATAGGGTACTTCATGAGGTGAAGAAGACACTACATTACCTAGCAAGAGTGAGGTATCCATGGCTACCAGGCATACCTCTTTTATGGCCAGAACTAATCAGATTCTTGGAGGGTTACAAGCCATTTGTTTTGACTAAGAAAGTGACATGGCAGCTTCCGTATGAAAGATGGTTCAAATGCAACACAAATGGTGCATCAAGAGGTAATCCTGGACCAAGCTCATATGGCTTTTGTGTGTAAAATCATGTGGGTGATTTGGTTTTTTCTAAAGCAAGTGAAATAGGAGAGGCAACCAATATAGTGCCAGAACCAAAGGATATTTGTGAGGGGTTAAAATACTATGTTGAAAGGCAATACATCCACTGATTATGGAGACTGATTCCTTGGTGATGAGGAACATTATTGATGGGAAATGGGAAACTCCATGGTGTATAAGTGCTGAAGTGAGCAAGCTCATGTAGATAAAGAACAACTACAATGTTCTCTTTCAGCATGTACTAAGGGAAGGAAACATTGTTGCGGATTTTTTTGCTAACCTAGCTTTCTCTTTTGCAGGTACACTCACATTTCAGTCGTTTCATGAATTACCAATTGCGGCAAAAAAACTGATCAACATAGACAAATCATCAATTCCTAACCTTCGGATTAGGATTGCAAAGAGAAGAGAACCTGATTGATGATCAAAACATATAATACTTTGCCTCTCGTTGACTCATATTTCTGCATTCCTAGCAGGCAAGACAAGCATTAAGGAAAGCAGGCAAGACAACCACAACTCTCTTCACTTCAACACCACCAAATGCAACATACAATCAACATTCCTAAAACAGTCACCCACCAGTTTCTCACAACTCTAGATTCTACAACAACATGTCATCATAAGCATACAACTGCTGCAACCAATGACCAACAACTTGATCTTACACTCTTGTCTTACTCACATTGTTATTAGCATTGTTAGTTGCCTTTGCATATGCAATACCACAGGCACTTCTTTGTAGGGTGTAGCTGATTGGGTGTAGTAGATTGGTTGGATATAGACTCCTTTGAGCAAACCAATAACTATGTATTGGAGCTACTAATTCTTCATTTCTACAGGGCTTACATCCATAACATGACCTCCAATATAATAAGCAGCCTACACTCACATAGATTTGCTTTTACTGCTATTCTTAGGATGGTATGGCATGGTTATGTGTTATCTCATTATTTCCCAGTGGTATTAGCATGACTTCATTCTCATTCTGGGTGTAGTTTAATGACATACAACAACAATATACAAACCTAGCAGCAGCCAAAGCCCTCTTACCTCACTTACAGACCAAGCTTCTACAATGCTCCCAAACCACATAAGAACCTGGGAGCACAAACTCCCTTCCTAACATGTTTGCTACATTTTGCAGGTTCCTAAGACAGGTTCAACAAACTGAGGCAATGGCATGGACAAATCTTATACAAATACATTTTATAGCTCCATTCCAACATGCCAAATGTGAAGACATCCAATTTCTTATTGTTCAGTGTTTGCTTGTTCACGTATCAATTCCCAGTGGAATTTATTCCAGAGATACGCTCATATAAATGAGGCATTTATCTTCATTTGAAGTATGGAATTACTCTCATACATTCACTGGAAGTATGGAATTCTCTCATTACGTGCACTGAACAACGTAGGACTATTTACTGACAGTATGGAGATGTGCCATTTTCTAGTGGTATTAGCATTTTTCTTTTAATTCTCATTCTGTTATCAACACATTGGAAGCAACTGTTGTACTCATTCAGGCACCTAGAGATTGGTTCGAAATTTGTTGTTTGGTTGATTTTTACAACTACACGGAGAATTCATGCACAAAAATATCATATATTAGTGCTCCATTTCAACAAATATTCTACAGTTCAACTTCTTCCACCATGAACTAAACATATCCAAATGGTTCTGTTGTCCCTGCTATGGATTTACATAGACCTATTCATTCATATTGCAAGACATGGCGCCTGCTTCTACTCTTATTCAAATTCGTCAAAACAATGGACTTTTCAAAGATGGAAGATTCAGTTCAGTTGATCCAGTATCAATCCACAGGGAATATATTGATGGGAGTTGGGAATTACAGCACTGATAAACCCCAGTACTTGTTAGTTTCTGCAGCACCAAAATTTGAACAACTGAACTGTTTTGTGCATATCAACTACTGCTGGTGCAAGTTTGATCCTTACATTTTCTAGGACTGCTTGCATTGTCATTTCACGTATTGAGCAAATGCTATTCGTTTCACCTGCTCCAGTGCTCTAGTGAGGCTTCCACGACATCAAACTCACCTGTGATCTATTGTTGCACAGGAGAACTTGGTCCAGTAGAACAACTGTCAGGAGCTGTGTCATTTTACAGTAGTAGTCTCAATCAATACCACACATTCTGGCAAGGAAGTATCAAATGATTTCTGTTCAGTGTCAACACTACTTCTTAAATTCTATAGCCCCAAAGTGAAGATGTTTGAACTGCTTTGCTCTATATCTTGTGGATTTATACATACCTACTCCTTCGGATTGCAACAAATGGCGCCTGGTGAGAGATTTGTAGGTGCTACAAGAAATTGTTTGCAACTGGTGTGTGAATTTCATTGTTGTCGGCAACAATTGGATGTTTCAAATTTGTAGATTAGTAATTTTCATCTATCTTTATGTTGCTGGTACATTGTATTTGGTACCAATAGCCATTGGCTTTCATTGTTTTATTGTTTTTCTTTTACTTGAATATTGTGTAACTTTGCCCATGTTTGGGGCTTATTATATATTTATATCAGCTACTCGGGGAATAACCTAGTAGAAAAAAAAATAAGCTGTTGTATTCCCTCTTAAGTACCCTAAAAGTACCACAACCGAGATACCCATTTTGAAGAGACCTTCTGTGAATCTAAAGTCGTTTTCCTTCACCTTCCAGATACCAAAATGTAAAATCCATAATGACATAGAAATACTGTGAGTCTAGACACCGTCCAATGTAAATCTTAGATCCTAGTCATATGTTAATTTGGAAAAACTCACAATTGCTACATATAAATCCTGAATCCATTAGAACCTACTCGAGAGTCATCAATTCTGGTCCAATGTCAATTGCGTCGCCCATATGGGCCAAACGACTTGTGACCCATTAGCACAACAACACCCAAAGAAGTAATCCACACCTTAAAGCAACCGAGCAATTTCCAACTTCACGCGCACTACATCCTTCACGAATAGAAACTCAATCATCCCATGATTCCCATATACTCATAAAGTTTAACATAACCCGTATCTAGAAATTTCTTTACTCGAGTCATCCTCGATCTCATACTATGCAAGTCATAACCTATCCAGAAGTATGCCTCAGACCAACACTAATACAACACGTAACCATGCAATCAAATCGTCGATAGCAGACTCCCCGACTTAGTTTAATGCCATAGAATAGAGCATCTAATAACTCACCATACCCATACTCTATTACTGCAATAATATCGCAGGGAGATTCAACTAAATCCTTCATAAGCTCACATAACGCAAACCATATAGTACCTCAAATCATCTACTAAGCTCGCATACATCCACATGACGGTCTGGTCAACTTTCTCAACCAAACTCAACTTCAAATCGCAACACATATACCATGCTGGTAGAAAAGAAACTCTCTACACAACATTATAAGGATCACATATCTGTAGATTACTTCGCAAGAGATAACCCATCTTGCTTAGCCTCAAATTGGCATCTTGTTATACCCTTTCGCAGTCACGATTACTACGCCATCACTTAATCTTGAGTCTGAACTCACATTAAGACATGAAAATCTACTTCATTCCACAATTAAACAACATGAAAAATCTTTCAACACATGCATACCTCGAGCCTATACGTCACATCAAGACAATAATCAAGCACCCAATAGTCCTTTTCACATCCCAAGCAAACTCTTCCTGTCAGATTCAAACCATCTAAACACATCTCGCAGTCCAAATATGAATAAAGATAGTACATGAAATAATTCAGCATGTTCACAGCTACGGAAAATAGGCATGCTTTTCAAGTATAACAGCAGATCCCAGACCTTTCGCCGAAAACCTCAAAAATATATGAATAAGTTTGAAAACTGTGATTTTCCTAAAAACCTTTCAACAATAAACACGATGTTTCATTTTTCAGATAGCACGAGGAAATCCGGGTAGCATGTGGAAATGCATCTCTAAGTCTATATCTCAAGTATGCATGTCAAATCCAATGCATCTCAATGATAAACTCATGTACTGACACTCTCGGATTACTCAATCTCACTGTCTTGTATTCTCACTCATTATGCTCAATACTCAGCACACCCAGTCACTCAGTATTGTACAGGGCAGTTCCAGACCACATGAAATAAACCAAGGCAAATCTAGCCCAAAATGCAAAAAAATAAAAACATGGTAGATCCAGCCCAATGCAAATGAACCAAAATGCAAATAAACCAGGGCAGATCTAGCCTAATGCAAAGGAACCAGGGCAGATCCAGCCCAAATGTAAATGATTGCTAGTAATTGTGCCCACTGTGGATGTGCAGACTCCGGAGGGACCGATCCAGTCCAAGCGCTATAATAAGCCAAATCTTGGCATGAATCAATAAAGCATGGTGCAACGTGCATCCCGATCCTAAGCAGCACTCATGCTAAGCGGCACTCAGTCATCAATCTCTCAAGTCTCTCGAGCTCACAACACTCATGCTGCCCAATTAATGATATGAGATGTGACAATATATAATAATAGAGACTGAGATAAAATATGTAATGATGAATGCGACTTAGTACATAACTGCAATTAAGGAAATAACTTATCAATAAAGAACGACTATTGTGGGTCCCAATGGTACTAGCATATAGCCTAAACATGATTCCTAGCACGAATCTCAGTTCAAGTGCCCAAACACATAGAGTACAGTAAAAATGTTCAGATAAGATAGCTACACAATTCTATGGAAATAACTAAATCACAATTTATACGGTGCACGCCCACACGCCTGTCATCGAGCATGCACGTCACCTCAACATCAATCAAATAACACGTAATTCAAGGTTTCATACCCTTAGCACCATGTTTAGAAGTGTTACTTACCTCGAACAAGCCAAATCCAACACCGAGCAAGCCAAGCAATTCTCCAAAAATGCCATTCGTGCGTACCGACCTCTGAACGGCTCAAAACTAGCCAAAAGAAATTCAAATACAACAATTAATTCCTAAGGAAATAATTCCAAATGATAATGGCCGAATCTTTAATTAAAATCCCAAAATCAAATCAAAATTCAAACTCGAACCCGCACCTCAGAACCCGACAAAAAAGTACAAAAATTTGACAATGCAGTCAATTACAAGTCCAACCATACTAGTTTCACTCAATTCCGACTCCGAATCGATGTTCAAACCCAAAAACTCACTCTATTAAACTCTAGGCTAAAATACCCAATTTTCTCTTTCAAACTCATAACCCAATTACCAAAAATGAAGATAGAATCACGAAATATAATCAAAACCGAGTGTAGAACACTTACCCCAATCCATGTGGTAAAATCTCTTCAAGAATCGTCTCAATCCTAGGTCTATAGCTCCAAATACGAATAAAGTGACAAAACCCTCAATTTAAAGCTTATGTCCAGCTATTTTCGCTTTTGCAAACACATGAGCCGCTTCTGCGGCGTTGTTTCTACGACACAAACACCTCTTTTGTGTACTGCACTAGCCATCTAACCCCTCGCACTTGCGGATCTCCATCCGCTTTTACGCAACCGCAGGTGCGAAGCGAAACATGCTTTTGCGCTCCAGCTCGCTTCTGCGCCCAAGTCCATCGCTTCTGCGGGGCCGCAGATGTACTTCAATTTTTGCAACTTTGAAGACTCCAAACTCCGCCCCTTTTCGTGGGTGCGACAACATTACTGCTTCTGCGATCACTGCACCAGCACAAAACCAACCGCAGGTGCGCAACACCATAACCAACACTCCTTCAGCAATGAAGCAGAAGACAAAATTTATCTAAACCATGTACGAAACTTACTCGAGCCCCTTGAGACCCGTCCAAATATACCAATAAGACCCATAACATAACACAGACCTACTTGAGGCCTCAAATCACACATAACAACATCGAAATGACGAATCTCACCTCAAATCAAACTTGAATGAACTTTGAACATTTAACTTCCAAAACTCATATCGAAACATATCAAATCAACCCGAAATAAACCCAAATTTTTGCACACAAGCCCCAGATGACATAACGAAGCTATTCCAATTCCCGGAACCACAATCTGAATGCGATATAAACAAAGTGAACTTTGAGCCAAGCTTATGAACTTTCCAAACCTTCAAATTTCAAACTTTCGCCAATTAGTGCCGGATCTTTCTAGGAACATCCAAATGCAAATCCGGGCATACGCCCGAGTCCAAAATCACCATCTGGACCTAACGGAACCATCAAAACTCTATTTCGGGGTCAAATTCACAAAAGTCAAACTTGGTCAACTCTTCCAACTTAAAGTTTCAATGATGAAATGCATTCTTCCAAATCGATTCCGAATAACCTGAAAACCAAACCGATGATTCATACAAGTCATAATACATTATACAGAGCTACGCATGCCCATAAACTACCGAGCGAAATGCAAATGTTCAAAACGCCTGGATGAGTCGTTACATCCTCCCCCACTTAAACATACGTTCATCCTCGAACGTGCCAAGAGTCGTCCCAAACCCATCAAATCGCAGTGTAACCTTACCATGCACATACCCAGGGGTGATCCCACGTCACCATAATTCATATAATCCTAACGACACCACCAAACTGAAGATCTTTATTCAAACCTTAGCCTAATTTCTAACATCCAGAATTCCCTACAAGACCCCAATCTCGAATGCACACACTATATAAGTCTGAACAAGCTGTATCAATCCATAACCATAGACCAATATGTGATCACATAATATACCACATAACTCAAATACTCATAGCAATAAGTGTTTACCACAATAACTGCTCGAAGCAAACCCGGTACCGGTAACAAACCTCATACCAAATAAAACCTTATTCTAAAACCATTGTACACTGCCAATGATGAAAGAAGCGCACAGAAACACAAAACCACTTATCAGATCAACAAGTCATGGAGCTCCCTCTCCTTTAACGAGAACTATAGCAAATTTCTAAGACCATCAACGACATTATCCTTCCAAATATACCGCAAATAAATCCGATAGCACCCGTTCAAGGTCCGATGACCTCATCTCATCATACAATCACTCTAGTGACATGTCACAACAATACAACCTAAAACCACAACCCACGCAATCCACGCACCAATAAGTAAAACCTAAATGTACCTAATCATGGAAAATGACTCAAACGAGAGAACCATCCCGCAAGTTATACAAGTACCACCACAACCGCAATGCTACAAACCTATCTTACATAGTAGAATCAAGACACGTGAATCTAACACAAAGGATCATATCCCGACATAACCTAGTTGCAATGCGTGACCCCATCCAAACACGGGTCCAAATGAAATACCTCAAGCCACCATGCCCAAAATCAACAACTACATGTAATTCGACATTAAATACACGAAGTGTATGACCATAACAATGGAGAAGAAAATAGAACAATATACCACAGTCCGGAAAGAACATAACCAAGGAGGAATTAACCTTTCGACACCCCAATAACCATCTCTCTCAAATCTCGCTACAAGACCCAAACAGAACCGCACCATGTGTGCTTATAACAAACAAATCACAACCCCTCGTAGCATAGAGAAGTAACACATAGATCATATCAGAACATGAATAAGCTCAAATCTACCGAATGGAACATCCCTCGACAATAACAGTACAGAGTCAACCAACCCGGCCCGATGTAGAATACACATCCTCATTGGGCCTGGCAATGGACCCCAAATCCACTCTGGTCACCCACAAATAGATACATAACTCTCCAAAAGTCCATAATGGTTGATCCATAACACATACTATCATTTGACTAGCTTTGGCCACATCTTTACATTCCACAGGCCACAGCCACGAAACAATCTGTTGTTTAGAACTCCTGATCTCCAAGTCCATAAAACATATGAATCGTCGTATCTGATCCGAATCCCACCGCCCGAATGTCTAACACATCTCTCATACACAATCATCCCAGGAGAAATACTTCTATAATTCTTCCGTGGCACATAGCAAAATCTGAATATCGGTTGTCGATCAACCAGGCGAGTACCGCAATACCAATGAAGCATCTGTAAGTCTGAACACAGTACACCTTCTGAAATGCGCACGCTTCGCATTAATTAGCAAGTAGTTATAACATTCATCTAAATATCTGAAACTATCCATGCTGTCAAAAATTCATGACCTTCCCTTCCAAATACAGACTGTGACCTTGCACATGAAATCTCAATCCCACTTAACACACCACATGTATCATGCCATCATAGAAACGGTATGAGAACCTCATAATCAACTCTGATTCGCAAGCAAACTGCATACTCAATTGGTCAGGGACCTTTAATTTGATCTCATCCAGGAGAAAATCATAAGACGCAACATGTTTCCTCATGCCGGTAGGAAATGTACACCTCTAACCATGGTAGAAATACTCGAGAGAATTTTGAAACCCATTAGCACACAACAAAGCCGTCAGAAATGAATCTATCTAAATCAACCAAGCCGTGCAGGTCATAAAATCCAAGAGAATTGCCGTCGAGCACCTGTATAGACTCGCCACATCATATGTACCCAAAGAACAGGTCATATCTATTACATTGTTGATCCAACCTACTACCAAGTTGAACTATTTCTCTGAGTTCCTTCTGAATTACCCTGAAGGTGACACCTCTTATTACTAGAACACCACGATGATTAACCAAAACTCACCCCGCAAGATCCTAAAATAAAAATGCACCACCCTAAGGCCCATAAGCCACTATATTCCCTCTTAAGTACCCCAAAAGTACCATAACCGAGATACCCATTTTGAAGAGACTTTCCGTGAATCTAAAGTCGTTTTCCTTCACCTTCCTGATACCGAAATATAAAATCCATAATGACATAGAAATACCGCAAGTCTCGACACCATCCCATGTAAATCTCAGATCCTAGCCATATGTTAATCCGAAAAAACTCACAATTGCTACATATAAATCCTAAATCCAATAGATCTTTCTCGAGAGTCATCCATCCTGCTCCAATCTCAATTGTGCCCACTAGCAATATAACACCCAAAGAAGTAATCCACACAATTAGCAACCGAGCAATTTCCTACTTCACGCACAATGCATCTTTCACGAATAACAACTCAATCATCCCATGATTCCCATACACTCATAAAGTGTAACATAACCCGTATCCAAAAATTCCTTTACTCGTGTCATCCTCTTCAAGTCATAACCAATCCACAAGTATGCCTTAGACAAAAACCTATACAACACGTAACCATGCAATCAAATCGTCGATAGCAGACTCCCTGACTTAGCTCAATACCATAGGATAGAACATCTAATAACTCATCATACCCATACTCTATTACTGCCATAATACCACAGGGAGATTCAACTAAATCCTTCATAAGCTCACATAACACAAACCATATTGTACCTCAAATCATCTACTAAGCTCGCATACATCTATATGATGATCAGGTCAACTTTCTCAACCAAATTCAATTTCAAATATCAACACATATACCTCGCTGGTAGAAAAGAAACTCTCCACACAATATTATAAGGATCACACCACCATAGATTACTCTGCAAGATGTAACCCACCTGTTTAGCCACAAATTGGCATCTTTCTATACCCTTTTGCAGCCACGATTACTATGCCATCACTTAATCTTGAGTCTGAACTCACAACAATAAATGAAAATCTATTCAGTTCCACAATTAAACCACGTGAAAAATCTTTCAACACACTCATACCTCGAGACTATACGTCATATCAAGACAGCAATCAATCACCCAATAGTCCTTTTCACATCCCAATCATACTCTTCCCATCACATTCAAACCATCTGAACACATCCCACAGTCCCATCATACTCATCATATAGCCATCCATCCACTCATCGAGTCACACATTTCACTCATAGAGACGCTACCGGACATAGAGCATAGACACGTGGAAGACCGGATGAACTCTTGATATACTAGGAGGCAACACAAGCTCATAAGCAACCTCCCCAACTTGTCTCAACACATCAAATGGACCTATAAACCTTGGGCTCAACTTGCCCTTCTTCCGGAACCTCATGATTCCCTTCATTGGCGATACTTTCAAGAGAACCTTCTCGCCCACCATAAATGATAAATCACACGCCTTCTGATTCGCGTAACTCTTATGTCTGGACTGTGCTGTGCGAAGTCGCTCTTGAATCAACTTTACCTTTTTGAAGGCATCTTGCACCAAATCAGAATCATATAACTTAGCCTCGCCGGGCTCAAATCATCCGATGGGTGAACGACATCGCTGGCCATATAAAGCCTCAAATAGAACCATCTCGATGCTGGACTGATAACTGTTATTGTAAGAAAACTAGGCCAAAGGCAAGAATCGATCCCACTGCCCTCTGAAGTCAATCACACATGCTCTGAGCATATCCTTCAAGATCTGAAACGTCCGCTCTGACTGCCCGTTGGTCTGCGGATGAAAGGTTATGCTGAGCTCTACCCAGGTCCCCAACTCACTTTGTACTGCCCTCTACAAATTCAAAGTAAACCGAGGGCCTCTATATGATATATGAAAATAGGCACACCATATAACTGAACAATCTCGTGTATCTCTCTGAAGAATACATGGTCACAACTGGAATGAAGTATGCCGACTTAGTCAACCTGTCGACAATGACCCAAACTTCATCAAATGTACTCAAGGTCTGTGGCAACCCAACTACAAAGTCCATAGTAAATGCGCTCCTATTTCCACTCAGGTATAACTATCTGCTGGAGTAGGCCACATGGGCTCTAATGCGCATACTTAACCTAGTAGCAATTTAGGCACCTCACTACATACTAAACTATGTCCTTCTTCATCCGTCGCCGCCAATAATGCTGCCTCAGGTCGCAATACATCTTCGTAACACCTGGATGAATACAATACCGAGAACTATGTGCCTTCTCTAGAATCGTTTCCCTCAATCCATCAATGTTAGGAACACATAGACAACCCTGGACTCACAGAACATCATCCTCACCGATAGTAACCTATTTGGCACCACCTTGTAGTACCATCTCTCTGAGAACCAATAAATACGGGTCATCAAACTGACGAGCCTTGGTCTGCTCAATTAGTGAATACTAGGCGTCGACGCATGCAAGAACTCGGTTGGGCTCTGAAATATCCAAACTCACAAGTCTGTTATCCAAGGATTGAATGTCCAAAGCTAGTGGCCTCTTCTCTGCTGAAATGAATGTCAAACTACCCATACTCTCCGCCTTTCTGCTCAAGGCATCTACAACTACATTCGCCTTGCTCAGATGATAAAGGATGGTAATATCATAATCTTTTAATAACTCAAGCCACTTGCGCTACCTCAAATTGAGATCCCTCTCCTTGAACAAATGCTGCAAGCTACAACGATCGGTGTAAACTTCACAGGACACCCCATAAAGATAATGCCTCTAGTTCTTAAGAGCATGAACTATTGCGGTCAACACCAAATCATGGATAAGGTAATTCTTCTCATGGGGCTTCAGCTGACGTGAATCATATGCAATATCTCACCCCTCCTGCATCAATACACAACCCAAACAAACGCGTGAACCGTCACAATACACAGTATATATCCCTAAACTGGAAGGCAACACTAACACAAGTGCTGAAGTCAATGCGGTCTTTAGCTTCTGAAAGATCGCCTAGCAATCACCATACCATCAGAACGGAGCACCATTCTGGGTCAATCTAGTCAAAGGTGTTGCCATAGATGAGAAGCCCTCCACAAACTGGCGATAATAACCTGCTAACCCCAATAAACTCATGATCTCGGTCACTGTGGTAGGACGAGGCCAACTCTGAACTTCCTCGTTCTTCTTAGGATCTACCTTAATACCATCTCCTGATATAGCATGCCCCAAGAATGCCACATAATCTTGATGTTCTTCAAGTGTGAGTCTGAAACACCACTCTCAAATGTTGCTCGTGTTCCTCCATGCTTCGCGAGTAGATCAAAATGTCATCAATAAAGACAATGACAAACGAATCAATACATGGCTTGAACACCTGGTTCATCAAATCCATAAATGCTTTCGAGGCGTTAGTAAAACCGAAGGACATCACTAGAAACTCATAGTGGCCATATCTAGTCTGGAAAGCCGTCTTCGGAGCATCCGAATCACGAATCTTCAACTGGTGGTACCCCGATCTCAAGTCGATCTTAGAGAACACCCTTGCACCTGCAACTGGTCAAGAAAATCATCAATATACGGCAACGGGTACTTGTTCTTAATGGTAGCTTTGTTCAATCGGTGGTAATTAATGCAAATCCGCACAGTCCCAACTTTCTTCTTCACGAATAACACTGGTGCACCCCAAGGCGACACACTCGGTCTGGCGAACCCTTTTGCTAGAAACTCCTCAAGCTATTCTTTCAACTCTTTCGAAGCCATATGGTACAGTGGAATAGAGATAGGCTGGGTACTTGGAGCCAAATCAATACAGAAGATGATATCACGATCTGGTGGCATGCCTAGCAGATCAGAAGGAACCTCATTGGAGAACTCCCGGACCACGATCACTGAATCAATCGCTGGAGTCTCTATAGTAGTATCCCAAACATAAGCTAGATAAGAAAAATAACCCTTCTCGGCCATATGTCGAGAAAAGAGATAACTCAACTAGATGTAGTGATAGACGAACCCTTCCACTCCAATCTAGGAAACTCTGGCATCGCCAAGGTAACAGTATTGGCATGGCAATCAAGGATGGCGAGATATGGAGACAACCAGTCCATGCCCAAGATGATCTCAAAGTCGGTCATATAAAGCAATAGAATATCTTCTCTAGTCTTATAAACACAAAATGTCATGATACATGCCTGATAGATCTGATCCACAACAACAGAATCGCCCACTGGTGTGTACACATAAACAGGTGTACCCAAGGACTCACGAGGAAAACCCCAAAAATGAGCTAACAGAGATGGAACATATGAATATGTAGACCCTGGATTGAAAAGTACCGAAGCATCTCTACTGCACACAAAAATAATATATATGATCACGACATTTGAGGCTACTGCATATGGTCTGGCTGGAAAGGAATAGAGCCTGGCTGGAGCGCCACCTGACTGGCTGCTACCTCTTGGATGACCCCTACCCACCTGCCCTTCGCCTCTGGGCGGTCGGACGGCTGGTGTGGTAGTTGGTTCTTAAAGCATAGGTTGTTGACCCTGCTATACTGCCTTGCCCCGAAGACTGGGGCAGAACCTTCTCACATGACTAAGATCACCGTACTGGAAACAACCTATCGGTATGGTGGACTACTGACCCTGATGGTGTGAAGGCCCACTGGAGGAACCCTGAATAGCTGGTGGACGGTAGGAGCTCTCTGTGATGGTGTTGAAAGAGGGTTGCACTAGAGTACCCCGAGGAGGCGGCGGTGCTAGATATGTGGACCTGCTAGACAGAACTCTGCCCTCATCCAGGGAACCACTGAACCCTCCGTTGACGAACACCCTCGATCCTCCGAGCTATCTTTACCACTAGCTCGTACGAGTTCCCCATCTCAACCTCTTGGTCTATACTGGCCTGGATACCATAGTGCAGTCCCACTACGAACCTCAAACTCTCTCTGCATCATTAGGTAGTATCATAAGTGCATGGCGAGATAACTCATAGAATCTCGCCTCATATTTGGTCACCTACATCTGGCCCTGCTGGAGCTGCTCTAACTAAAATCGCAACTCTTCCCTCTGAGAGGTTGGAATATATTTATCCAGGAAAAAGCGTGTGAACTGGTCCTAAGTCATGGGACGAGAACGTGCTGGTGTGCCGAGAAGATAGGACTACCACCATGTACGGGCCCTGCCCTCCAGCTGAAAGATGGTGAAGTCTACCTCGTGGGAATCCAATATCCTCATCTTGTGCAGTTTGTCCCTGCAACAATCAATAAAGTCCTGGGGGTCCTCATGTCGCTCACCTCCAAAGACAGGATAGTGTAGCCTGGTCCATCTATCCAATAGCTTCTGCGGCTTGGCGCCCGAAGCTGGTCTGGATTCAGTACTGCTGTTGGAACTGGCTAAGAACCTCCCACATGTATTGAGGAGCACGGGGTTTGATATATGGCAGCTGCAATCCCTGGAGCCTGAGCGGTAGGGGTATGTGCTCCCCCTCTCGCCTGAGATGTGGATGGGTCTGCTGAAAATAAACCAGCCTGAGTCATAGAGTCCATGAACCGCAATATACGGCCAATGACCTCCTGGAATCCTGGCATTGACATGAAATCCACTGGGGCTGGCTCCGCTGTAGGCACCTCGTCTTGCTCCTCAATAATAGGATCCTCAACTGGATTAACTGGTGGCATAACTAGAGCAACTCTAGGATGACCTCTTCCTCTAATATAAGTTGGATCCCTCCCTTGGCCCTGTCTCTTCCTCTTGTAACAAGGAGAGCAGCTCCTCCACGTTCGGGTACAACCGTTGTGCGCGTCCTCACCATTTGTGAGAGAATAAGAGAGGGATACTTAGCACAACATCAGCTGCACGATAGGATATGAAGAAAGTACGGACGTCACCACACCGATCTGGAAGACTATATTAGGCCTGCCCATAACTTGTGAGACCTACGTGAACCTAGTGCTCTGATACCATGTTATCACGATCCAATTTCTCTTATAGGCCGTGATGTCGCCCAATATCGCCAGTAGGCAAGCCAACGGTGATCTAAATACGTAATTATTCCTTTTAATAATTCCAAAGTCGTTGAATTTTATTTATTAAGAATATAAGGAGCAGAAATTTAATGAAATAAGGCGTAAACCAATGTAAGAGAAAATGGAGTGAGATAAATGCTCAAAAAGCATAAAGTCTACTAGCATGTGTTCCAAGACCTGGTTTCATAAGTGTATGAGCAATTAGTAGAATATACAAAAGACTAAGCTACTGTCAGAAATAGAGTAGACAGAAAATAAAAAGCAAAAGAGAGACTCCGGGTGCTGCAAGACGGACTAAGAAATCAACTCATTACTAAGTCTCGGGGTATCGAGGGTGCACACCGGAATGAATGCTAGATGCACCAGTACCAGATCCTGCACGATTAGTGCAGAATTGTAGCGTGAGTACATAAACAACATGTACCCAGTAAATATCCAGTCTAACTCGAAGAAGTAGTGACGAGGGGTCGACATCAAGACTTACTATGGGCTAACATGAATGCTAAATAAGCATAGAAACAGTGATTAAGCATGAATGCTACAGTGATGAAATACATGAATGCTAAATAAGCATAGAAAATGTGGATAATAATATTAACACAATAGCAACAGTGATTAAATGATTCTTTAACTAATAGTACATTCCAAAAGCCATCCACTAACACATACTAATTCCAAGTAAATCTCAGGCAATTAAATAAATACAACCTCTCAATTCATGAAAATAATAACAAGTGTGTTCGGGCTCCAAGCATTAGCATGCACGATTTATGCCGAGGTCGTACGACCCGATCCAGAATAATGTGTACACTTCCAAAGGTCGAGTGGCACGAACCATAGATGCATCTATTATACTGCCGAGGCATTCGACCCGCTCCACAAGAAAACAGATTCTTCTATGAACATCCGATTTAAAAGATATTGCAAGCCTAATACACAAGGAAGAAAAATTTCTATTAACGGTCAAGTAACCCGCCAAAACTCAAAGTAATGAAATTCGGCCATTACGAATAATTCATCAAGTTTCAATATAATTTAGGCACTTAAATTAATAAGTACAGTGCAAATAATACACGTATTTCATGGTTTGGGTCCTAAAACTACCCGGACTTAAGCAGAATTAGTAGCTACGCACAGACTCCCGTCACCTCATGCGTGAATAGCCCCGACAATTAGAAGAAAATTATAGCTTTAAACACCTATGGTGTGAATTCCCTCGTACAAGGTTAGACAAGAGACTTACCTCGTCTCAGATCTCACTTTCCGGCCGACAAATTCACTCTAAGGCCTCAACTTGGTGCCGATCAATCCGAAGCTAGCCAAATGTTATATAAATTAATCAAGTACATTCAAAAGTTAATAATTTAGCTATTAGAATAATTACCCAACCCAAATTGGAAGATTCCTAAAATTACCCCCGGGCCCACGTGCCCGGATTCTAAAATGTTTTGAAGATAATTATTACCCATAACCTCATTAAGTCAAATATAAAATTTCCACCCAATTCCATAATCATTTTCGTGGTTAAATCCCATCTTTATCAAAACCTAGGTTTTTCAACTAAATCCACAATTTCTACACTTTATATACTAAGAATCTACCCAAAAATACATGTATTAAACTCATCTTATGTAGAAATTACTTACCTCAATGTGCTAGGTGAAAACCTCTTTTCAAAGAGCTCCAAAATCGCCTGAGAGATGAAAGAAATGAGCTAAAATTACCTAAGTTCCGACATTAAAAGCTCTCACTGCCTCCAGTAAATTTGGCTTTTGTGGACCTTGGGTCGCACCCGCGATGCCGCTTCTACGGGCAAAGATCTGCTCCTGCGGAACACATATAGCCCAGCACTGGGCGCACCTATTGAAAGACACCGCACCTTCGAGCCCGCTTTTGTGGCTATCTTCTCGCACATGTGATCTTGCCCACACTAACCTTCTCCATGCCTGCGATCAGCTTATTGCAGAAACGAGTCCGCTTCTATAGAAGAAGCTTCGTTTCTACGGACACGCTGACCCCTCCACTTTTCGGTTCTGCGAGCGAGACGCCGCACCTGTGGTGCCTTGCCTACGACCATTCCCACTGCAAGTGCGAAAGCACCGGATGCCAGCCACCATCAGCTCTTCTCCAAGGAGTAATCAAGCTCAGTCAACCCTCCGAATCTTATATGGGGGCACTGAGGCCTCGACCAAATATACCAACAAGTTCCTAAACATAAAACGGACTCGCTCGCACCCCCGAATTGCAAAAACCAACATCAAAACTAAGAATCACAACCCAAAACTAAATAGAATCGACTTAGGAATTTGAAGTTCTTCCAACTTACTCCGAACGCGCCGAATCATACTTAAACTATTCATAATGACACCAAATTTTGCGTGCAAGTCTTAAATCACAATACATAACTATTCTAGGGCTTGGAATCACAAACGGGCCTCGATAACACAAAAACCTACTCCATACCAAATTTAAAGAACTTGAAAAACCTTCAATGTGCCAACATTCAATATTAAGTACCGAAATGCTCCCGAGTCATCCAAAACCTATCCGAACATATGCCCAAATCCAAAATCATGATACGAACCTTTTGGGACTATCAAATCCCGGTTCCGAGGTCGTTTAAAACAAATGTTGATCAAAGTCAAACTTACCCCTTTAAGACAATATTAAGGAACTAAATGTTCCAATTGCAACCCGAACCCTTCGAAACCCAAAGTAACCATCCCCACAAGTCATAAAACTGTAAAAGCACATGCGAGGAGTCTTATTTAAGAGAACGAGATTCTATAAAACAAATAGTCGGTCGAGTCGTTACATATATTCAAAGGGAATATTATACATACAAGTTGGAGTTCAATAGTTCTTAGGTATTTTCATTATAAAAAGCCAACCGATAAGTAAATAAATAAAAACTGACATTCTTGCACTTTCTGATCTTTTTTATGCGGACATGGAAACATATTGGAGTAATAATATAGTTAAATGAATCGCTCAAATATATAGAAATAATCAACTATAAAATAAAATTAGACAATAAGTGCACCAAAAGAAAAAAGAAGGGTTTGGGACCTTTTACTTCTAGAGTTTCACTGCTCTACCTAATGGTGGCATGTGGGCCGGTTCTAGCCCAGGACCGCAAGCCCAAATGGGCGGTGGGCCTAAACGGTCCTAATCGGAGAGGACCGGGATCGTGGGAAGGTGGATTGGGTAGTGCATCGGTCCCATAGGCGAGGCTCGTGAGACCGGGACCGGCTGGGAAGTGGGACGGTTCAAGCGGTCCTAAACGGGCCTATCCAGGCCCAACAACTAAATTTTAAAAAAAACAAAATCTGCCATAGAAAGGACTGGAAACATCGAAAACTCAAAAAAGAAAAAAGATGGTTTGGCAATAGAAAGGATTTTGCTTTCCAAAAAAATGGGACCCACTTATTTGCCATTCATCACTTCTAAGGAACTTTTTGTATTTTCTGATTAATAGCCGTTATGGCATTTATATTATGGCCGTTTTACCTGCCAAAATAGCCTTTGGCTATTTATAAAATAGTCGTTTAATCCCCCAACTTTGTTTTAACCCCAAACTTTTTATAATTACACTTTTTCCTTATTTTCAACTATAAATATCCCCTCATTCTTTCATTTTTCTCACAAAATCATCAATCTCTCTATAATGTTCTTCTATAATTGCTTACTTTATTGTTACAATTTGTGCAAAATTATGAAGTTGGTGAATTGAAGTCTTCAAGTCTTCAACGGTAATTAATTTTCAACAAGTTGTTCGTCAATTCGGGAAACTCGTTCCAACTCTTAAGTTTTAATATTATAGTTTTATTTATTTTATTTACTTTGTAATTATTTATTAATTAAGATGGCTTATTCCTTAAAAAAAGTGTTTAGTAAAAATAAGGAAGAATCCAAGAGTGGTGAATCCAGTGGCCAATCTGTTCATCCTCCACTTTCCCCCGGCTCCCGACCTAAACCGATTACCCATCCTACACCTCCTATTCTTGATAGCGATAATAGTTTATTATAATTTACCGAGAGTCAAGTTTTTTATAATATTGCACCCGGTGAACAATTAAACCATGAATATATGAATGCTCTTTATGGTAATCCTACTATTGATGAGAATGATGACGAAGAAATAGATTTTGATGAATCGAAACCAGATGATGATACACCCACTAGTCCTGCTCCTGAAGTTAGCCCTCCTGTTACTGCCCCTACTTTTTTTAGACTGCCTTCTAAACAGGCAGAAACATCTGTTGTTTGGCCATTTTTTACTCAACTAAGAGAAACAATAGGGCTAAGTGTAAAACTTGTGGCAAATAGTTAGTTTTTAAATATATTGGAAGTCCGGGGGGGAGGGACAGGAAGTTTGGCTAGACACATATTACTACACCCTCAAGATAAAGCTAGATATTTTCGTATGAAAGTTTTGGCCGAGGGGACAAGTGCACCTAGTCAGGCTGACCTTAGTACCGGGTCTAATCAATTTCATCCGGGAATTAACATTGTTACCGGTATTATTTTATATTATGATCCAAAAAAAGATCGGGAAGAATTGGCAAAAATGGTTACTGTTATGTGCTTACCCTATAGTTTTTCTTCTAACCCTCACTTTGTGCATTATGTTAGAAAAGTTTATAATTCTACTTATAAAGGTTTTCCTCGCACAACCGTAAAGAGCGATATTTATAAATATAAACATGAATATGAACAATATTTGCGCTATTTATTTACTCATATAAATTGTCGTGTTGCTATTACAACTGATATTGGTAAAAGTGGTAATGACTGTGATTACCTTACTGTTACCAGTTATTGGATTGATGAGAATTGGATAATGCAAAAGGGCATTATTGCTTATAGAATAATTAATTCACGTCACACAGGGCAGTTTATTTCTAGCACGGTTACGGATATTTGTAGATATTTTTGCATTAGTGATAAAATAATGTCAGATTCAATTGATAATGCTACTAGTAACACAAATAATGTAGCTTTGCTTACCACTATACTAAGTCCTGCATTTAGTAACATTTTTCATGTTAGATGTATTTGTCATATTTGTCATTTAATTATGGGTGATGGTATGCGTATTTTAAATGTTGAAATTGAAAAGGTTAAAATGGCTCTTAATTGCCTTTTTTATTCAAACCGTAGAAGTAGACTTAAAGAATATTTTAAAAGATGCGATGAATTTGTCCTAAGAGAAAGAAAGGTTCCTAAACCTTGCCCAACTAGATGGAATTATATGTATGAAAGTTTAGTTGTTGCATATGAATATAGAAACCCCATAAACTCAACGTTTAATGCTCATGTAAGTGATGATGATGAGCACCTTACAAATACAGATTGGGATAATATTAAAATGCTTGTAGAGTTTTTAGAAACATTTCATATTGCTACAAATAAATTTTTCGGGCAATATTATCCTACTATTTCTAACTGTTTAGTTTATATTGCAGAACTTGCAAATTTGTTTGATCATTTTCAGAGGGTGGGAAAATTTATCAACTTGTTATTTATTCTATTAGAAAAAAGTTTAAAAAATATTTTTTCCCTATTCCCCCTATTTATGGTGTTGCTGCATTGTTAAATCCTACTATGAAATTAGGAGGTCCTCAATTTTGGTATGAAACTGTTTATAATGGTTTAGCACTTGAAGATGAGGAGTTGTCTAAACTTCCGGACGCAATAGCCTCAATTAAAATAAATGTTCAAACTATTTATAATGCTTATCAAGTTGCATTAGATCATGCTAGACCAAAT